>NDGN011327770.1:0-12567 GCA_002564285.1 Tympanoctomys barrerae
GGAGATTTAGTGTTTCTGTTTTAATGTTTAGATCTTTAAGCCATTTTGACTTTAGCTTAGTGCGTGATGATAGACCTGGGTCAAGTTTTAGTTTTCGGCATGTAGAGAGCCAGTTATTCCAGCACCATTTGTGAAAGAGGCTATCTTTCTTCCAGTGAGTATGTTTGGCCCCTTTGTCAAAAATAAGCTGGTTAGTGTGTTAGTAGGTGCTTCAGTGTCTTTTAATCTATTTCATTGATCCTCAGGTCTATTTTATTACCAGTACCATGTTGATTTTATCACAGTATCCCTGGAGTATAATTTCAAGTCAGGTATTATAATGACTCCTGCCTTGTCTTTGTTGGCCAGGATTGGCTTTACTATACTAGGTCTTTTCTGGTACCAAATAAATTTTAGGAATGATTTATCTAGGTCTGTGAGGTATGTTGGTGGTAGTTTTTTAGGGATTGCATTGAATCAGTACAGCAATTTTGGGAGTATGGAAGCTTTTCCACATAATCACCGGGACTGGGCTAGGGCTGGATCTGGGAGTCCCGAGAATGTGGCAGAAGTTCTCACTTACTAGGCAGGAGTGAGGGGGACTGCAGAGTGGAGTTGGGAGTTCCAAGAGGGTGGAAGAGGGTCTCACCCACGCTATACCTTGGCCTGGACTGGACATGTCCTGCCAACGCAAGGTAGCCAGAAGCTCTCCCACACCTGCTTTATTTTTTTACTTCAGAGATTATTTCTGATCTATTTTCCTCTATACTCTTTTGCTGTTTTTTCTTTACTTCAGATGCTATTAATTCAGAGATTTCAGCTCTGTGTTTTCCAATTTCTTCTGTGCTAGTGTCTTCTGCACTTGTTCTGGGTGGGCTTGGGCCCTGAGATTGCATTTTGAGTAGCATGGTCCTCTGACCTTTGGTGTAGAGCTTTCGTGCACTTATAATCTAGGCAGCTACTGAAATTCAGGTGCACACCTGTGATGTTTCAGTTCAAACATTTCTGCCTGGCTTGGGTCTGGCTGCTGTGCTCAGCTTCTTCCTGTTGCAGTCCTTGGAAGTGAACCTGCTTTGCCCCTCTGACAAAATGTTCTGCTCCTGGATTACCTGGGTGGTTCTAGCCCCTAGCCTCTCTGCATAGTTTACCCCGGGCCTGATGCCAGGCTTGGGCTGGGTCTGGTGGGTCCAGAGAGCAGGACAGGAGGACCTACTCACAAGTGGGTCTGGGCTGGGTCCAGAGGAATCCAGCAGGCAAAAGGGAGAGTGGAAGTCTCCCACACACTCACCAGTCCTGGACTTGGGCTGAGTCTGGAGGGGTCCTGAGAGCACTGTGGAAGTTCTCACTCACAAGCTGGGCCTGCACCTGGGCAGGTTCTGGAGCAGTTTGGAGGTGTCCAGAGAGCAATGATGAAGGTCTCACTCACAGGCTGTGCTTGGGCTGGGTTCAGAGGGGTCCAACAGATGCAGGGTAGCATGGAAGCTCTTCAACAAACTCACCAGCCCTGGGCTTGAGCTGGGTTTGCAGGAGTCCTGAGAGCGCAGCAGAAGTTCTCATTCACACACAGAGCCTGGGTTTTGGCTGGTTCTGGAGGAGTTTAGAGGGATTCCAAGGGCAATGCTGAATGTTTCATTCACATGCTGGGCTTGGCCTGGGTCCCCAGGGGTCCAGCAGGTGCAGGGGAGCATGGAAGCTCTCCCACATGCTCGCTGGGCTTGGTCTGGGTCCCCAGGGCTCCAGCAGGTGCAGGGGAGCATGGAAGCTCTCCCACATGCTCGCTGGGCTTGGTCTTGGGCTCAAGGTCTAATCTTCAATCAAGAGACAAACCTCTCTTGGCCAAATCCATTATTGTTAATGTAAGAGTTTGAGCTCTAGAGGCTTTCGGCCATATGCAGACCACTTCTGACTGTCATAACTGGATGGACTACTACCATCTTGAGCATAGAGAGCAGAGATGTTACAGAGAGCTTAATACAGGAGAACAGACTACAAAATAAAAAAAAATGATCTCATCTGAAATGTCAACATTTGGGAATCTGTGGACTGTATACACACTTGTATTAATTACTATTTATTATTATTATTTTTTTATTTTAGGGATGGGTCTACAGGGTGTTCATGGTCTCATTACTAGATCAGACTCGTAGTGATCCTCCTGTTTACCACATCCCAAGACCAGTGATTGCAGGCACACGCCACCATGCCCAGTCTCAATTGCCATCTCAGAGTGTCCTGGGGGTGGAGCTGGCATGGCAGGCCTGGGATGGAAACCCTGGCCCATGTGCCTGCTTGCAGGTGCTTTCACCTGCTGAACTGTTTGGCTAGTCCCACAATTGTGTTAAGAAGAACTACAAAGTATACTGAAGAGGAGGCAGGTTTTTGTCTCAAGATCCACTGTGAATTAATTTGCAGTGATGAGCAGGGGACCTATGACCTGGCAGTTATTTCATGCAACTTATGGTTCTGCATTTGTTTGACCAGCTTCTTTAACTCATTCTAGCCTCATGCATCAATGAAACTTGGAGCTAATACTGTCGTTCTAACCTAAAAGGCCTGTGGGACTAAGTGAAATAATTTGTCCTTCTCCTTAGTCCATTGCCTGGCTTATCTTAGATCTCAGTAATTACTTCTTATTCAGAGTTCTATCAGGAAGAATAATAGTTAGAACCATCTAATGATTGAAGTGTTTGTTTGCCTGGTAACAACTTTCCTTTTCTTGAATAAGCTCATGAAGAATATAGAAAACATTTTGTATTCCTTCCAACTTTGAGTTCCACATGGCATTCCAATCTTAGTTATACAAAACTATTCCTAAATAAAATACAAAAAGATTGTTGATATTTCTTAAGTCTTTATTAATTCAAAGTGAGGTTGATAACAAGTGAACACAGCACTGATACTATCCAGTAACATCATACTTGCTTTATGCGTTCACCCTAAAAAGTTGATGTTAACGTTTATGCATACTAACTCTCTTGGTTCCATTTGCTAATGCTATTGATTGTTTGCTTGGGTTCCCCTAGCCATTTTCTCTACTTTATCAGCACCAAGTTATGTCTGGCTACTATTTCTCTAACATCACATCTCCTGAAACTTTTTGTATGCTTAGAAGTATAAAGTAAACCTTTAGCTGATTCCTAAAGTCAGTCAGTCAGTCAGTCTGTCAGTCTGTCTGTCTGTCTCTCTGTGTGTCTGCCTTTCATCCAAATTTAGGATAGGGACTACAGGGTCTACAGGGTCTCACTATGTAGATTGGACTCATAGGGATTCTCCTTTTCTCAACCTCCCAAGCACAGACATTACAGGCTCGCACCACCATGCCCAGTCTCAGTTGCCCTCACAACACTCCCAGGGGCAGCGCCAGCACGACAGGTAGGGAATGGAACCCTGCCCCTGCATTCTGCCTAAGCAGGTGCTTCACTCTGCTGGGATATCTGGCCAGATCTCAAAGTGTTAGTTTTATTGAGAAAACAATTTATTTATAATAAACTTCCTTGGTATAGTAAAGTGCTTTGTCTGAAGGCAATTGCCTTTGCTCTGTTTAATATCTTTAATATTCAATATTAATTACTTCTGTTATTTAATAAGTATTTTCTCCAAAAAGAATAAACACCACTCAGCAGATAGGTGGGCAAGATATTAGTTGCAGCACAACTCCCTTGCTTGAAAAAGTGTTCTCTTCATTATGTAATGAAGTGGAGTTTATGCTGATGATATCATAGCAAATAAATATGCTTTAACTATGCGATACATGCTTTGTATTTACTAACAATACTTTGTAAACCATGTTGTATTGCTGAGTTTAAATACGTTTTAAATAGATTTTCCCCATTTTATCATTATCCTTGTATGTTGACTTCAATGGTAAAATTCTAATATAAACAATCCTTTTCCTCCAGAATAATTTTTTCAAAGAGTAAACTATTATTTATATGATCCTGGCACTTAATCAAATCATTGCTTTAGTTAATCACTTGGAGTATTTATGTATATATTTAAGCCTTTTAATTCCTTTTCTCTTTGATTTATTCAGACAGCCTAAAATTATATCTGATTTAGAGATAGGACAATCATAGAATCTCTAGTTTTATTTCAGAAAATAGTAAAATGCCAAGATTTAAAATTTAGTTAAAGAAAATGACTGCTGGCTAAGAAATTCCATGAGGTGTGTTCAGTGTTTCGCAATACCTTCAGTAGGAGGAGAAGAAACAAGACAATTACTTTAAGAATTAAAAGGCATTTCAAGAAGTTATGTAATAACACTCATTTCATAAAGTGAATACTGAAATTATTTTAAAATCCTTCTCATGTGAAAGAAACCACAGAGTATTAAATATGATATTTTTTCTCTGTGGTGGAAATGAATAAGGGATATGTTTTACTTCTAAGAGGGACATGTTTTGTAGATCTATGACCATAACAACCCATTTGGTGATGTTATTATGCTGTTTAAAGCTTTTGATTTTAAGGTGCATTAAAGAACATACTAAGAGAAAAACAGTGATATGATTGACAATTTCCGTGGACTTACTCTGATTTTTTTCCTTTACAAAGCCAATTATTGTACTTTGTTTTTGCTTTTGTGGTACTAGAAATCAAACTCAGGGCCTTGTGCTTTCCAGGCAGGCACTGCCCCACTGAGCTACACTGTGGTCCAAGTCTATTATCTTTATGCCTTGACATCCTGTTAGAGAACTGTTAGGAATGTAACAGTACTGAATATTAATATTTTTCTACATTTGTAAACAAGGTGCCTTAGAATATTTTGTGCTCAACTAGTGTGTTCTATAAGCATTTTAAACGAATAACTTTTAAAAGTACTAAATTTTAAAAGTACTAAAAAGTACTAAATTTTAAAAGCACTAATATTTTGTAGTGCAGATCAAGCAGTGAGTGTCCTGTCATGGGGTCACAGAATTTTTGATACTTTGCATAGCATGTCAACATCACAGAAAATAAACTCATGATATAGCAATGAGGTGGTTGGGATTGATCTCATGTCTCCTTTTGCATATGCATTGTCCTGGTTACTTTTTCTCATTGCTGGGACAAAATACCTGATACCCAAAACTAAGGAAGGAAAGGTTTCTTTAGCTCAGTTAGTGGTTCAGTGCATAATTAACTGGCTCTAAGGCAGACTGGCACATAACAGAGGGCAGTCATTCATGGCGGTGGAAGACAGCAACGAGCAAAGGGAGGAGCAGCAGCTGAGGGAACTAGCTAGCCTTTCTCCCCTCCTTTCCTTGTCGGGTAGATCACCCCCTCCCCACAGGAGGGTAGCACTCAACCATAATCCCAGCACTGGATCATGAATTAATCACAAACTCTAGAGACTGCCCCATGACTGCATGAGGGTTTGAGGGGAAAGCTAGACACAAATCATAACATGTGTCTTCCAGCTGACAGAGGGCTCATTGACCTGGACGCTCGCCAGCCTCTGCAGTCCTGCTTCTAGCTTTGGAGGGTTGTGCTCCGTCCTGAATGTGTGTGTGGTTTTCCTGAGCTTCCTTGGGTGCTGCATACATGTGGTTAAGCCACACGCTGGTTCTAGGTTGTTTCTGCACAATAGCATTAAGCCTTTTCATATTTTAAAGCAGGCACAAAGAAGGTTGGAAAGAACATAGTTTTGGGGCCAGTGGACCCAAAATTGGCTCTATCATAACAATATTGATCAGAGTGTTTAACATCATTGAGCCTTAGCTTCTGTGTGTTAAACAATGAAGATGAATTGGAAGGATTTTCTGATACCTCTCAGTCATGTAAGCCATGTAGTTCATTTTCCTTAAGGACTGTTTCCCCACTTTTCTTTCTCTCCATAGGAAAGTACCTACTCATTAAGTGTACTTTTTCTTTTGTACTTGGTACAGGGTCTCAATACACAGCTTGGATCTGTAGTGATCTTTCTGTGCTCAGTCTCCCCAGTGCTGGGATTACAGGCATGTGCCACCATGCCCAGTCTTAGTATGGCTCAGCATGGCCAGGGCAGGACCCACACAGCATGTGATTCCTGGGGTCAAACCCCGGTCCCTGAGCTTGCCTTAGCAAGTGCTTAGTCCATTGAGCTGTCTCGCTGGCCCATATTAAATGTACTTAATGCATATTCTTCTCAGTCACTCACCAAAATTTCTTGGTTGTCCCTGATGTAGAAGGAAGAATGAGGTGCAGTTTAGGTGGATTTCTGTTGTAGTCTGGTGGCCGAGTTGCCTAAGATAAAGCCTCAACTCAGGGGGTAGTCTGACCTGGGAGAAAGTTCCACAAAATGGAGTCCATGACATTCACTGTCCAGAAAGAGGACATCATTCAGTGACGCTCACTAGTATCCGTAGTCTCATTTCATTTAAAGCATATTTCATTTACATTTAAAAATATTACTTTCTAGCATGATTTTTTGGCAACTTAATATATTTTATAATTAATACAAACTCTACAGCTGAATTGTGGTTTAAAAGATGGATTGGCCATATTTTTGTGAGGATTCACATTTAGGCAGCAAATGTGTACTCCTGAATCTGATGATGCTTAAACAGGAAATACTTGCAAGTTTTGGGGAGTACTTAGGCAAGATTTACCTAAATGTATACATTTATATTAATTTAAGTTAATTTTCCTATATTTTGTAGAAATAAATGGTTATATAACAATCTTATTTGCAAAATTAAAAAAGAAACACATTGAGGTAGAAGATCTCATAAATTCTTTGTCTAAAAGTGCTGGGATATATGGAAAGTTCCAGACAAGCTCTTAGAAGGTTTGGCCTGAGCTCAAGATAAATTAAGAAAAAACAACTTCAAGATTCTCCAGGTGGTTAGAGAAAGAACTTGAACTGACCCTCATTTTAGTCAGAAGCTGTGAATATGCACCTATAGTGTTTAGGTGCCAATGGAATACCTCTCTCTGACAGGACTAAAGAAAGCAAGGGGATACAAAGGAAGGACTATTTTGAGGGGTTTTTTTTTGTTTTTTTTGTTTTTGGCAGAACCAGGGATTGAACTCAGACCCTTGTGCTTGCCAGGGAAGTGCTTATTCTACTGAGCCATCTCCCCAGGCCCGGAAGGACTATTTTGTATCTGTATATGCAGAATAGTTAGGATAGACATACAGCTACTTTTACTTAATTCAATGAGAAAAAGATTTTTACTAATAGTATTTGGACAGAATATTCTGTCTGCATCTTGTACTATTGATAACCACTAAGAAGGTAACAATGTGCAGTGTATTAATTATTGAAACAGTCCTATTAATCAGTTTTGAAACTGTCTCATTGATACTTATTTCTCAATAAAATAAAAAAATTACTCTCCTGATAAAAAAGCTGTGACTAACACTGAATCAGCATTAGCATGTAGTGCTAAGGAGTCTCCATCTGTAGAGAGTTGACCTTAATCAAGAGCTTGTGCTCATGACTCCAGTGGGAATTACTGGATAATGGAGAAAAGAATGAAAAGGGAAAAATCCAGAATTCTCAGCCCTTCTTTAAGCCATCATATTATGAATTTGGTGTTAAAGATTTCCTCTTCCAGAAGGAAGCTAGGCACGTGTGAGCCAAAGGAGAATATATTTCTGCTGTTTCTACATTTGAGTATATCACCTTCTCTTTCTGTTGGTTCACAGTTCCAAAGATAGAATAGGAATTTCCTGAAATAAACACTCCAGAAATAGTACTGTTGGTCTTCTATGTGGGGTTTGATGGTATCTGGGTTGGCTTTTTGGTTGTTTGGTTGGAATGCAGCCACTAATACAGCAACAAACCCCGAGTCCCAGCGGAGTATATAACATTCCATAACCACATTCTGTACACTTTGTCCTAGCCAGTCATTCCACAATGTGTGCCCTCAAGAAAAGTCATCTCAGAAGGTACAAATAAAGGATATAAATCTTTCACCATTTTGACAAAAAAAATCTTGCCCGTTTGTGAGCTATTAAAATATTAGGTAGAAACATTGCCTTATGCTTGCATTTCTAGCACTCTGAGAGGCGGAGGCAGGAGTTTCCAGCCTTCAAGCTAGCCTGGGCAATTTATCAGTTTATAAGACCATATTTCAAAATGGAAATTGAAAACTTGCCTAGAGATGTAGTGCAGCGTGCAGGCTCTGGGTTCAATCTGTAATATTGTAAAGAAAATAATTGACTGTAATATATAAAACAATGTTTTGTATAGAGAATTATTGAGAAATAAGACAATAAGGTTCAGACTGAATTAAGAAACTTGTTTTAAGCTGTGCTATGGGGGGAACATTTAAGAATTTAAGCTCCTTTCTTTGTTAACTCTGCAGTCTCTAGCAATATGTGCAAGAAAGTACACAAAAAGCCTAGATCTTGGGAAATACCTCAAAATATTTCCATCTGATGGATATGTAGATATTTATACTGTAGCTGAGGATGATAGACACTTTTTCAGGTGGAGGACGGGGATCAGGAGTAGGGGAGGGGCCCAAAGAAAATATAAACACAAAAAGCCATCTATCTCCAGTGGTCTTTGGAAGACAGAGGTTCAGGGTGGATGAGAGGACAGGAGGGGAGCAGATGCTGAGACTTTCAGAGCAACTGACTGTGAGGAGTAGAGACTTAGCAAGGGGGTGCAAGTGGAGAGAGTCAAAGGAAGACTCTTACCTCACAAAGCCTTCTCATGGTGGGAAGGGAAGAGAGGGCATACACATGAAAGATCTGGGAGAACAATGCTTTAAGAATTAACAGCAAGCTTCTTAGTTTGGGGCAGCCTTCACATGTGCAAATCTTAGAACAATCACTAGACTTAATAAGGAGGTGACTGAGGCTGTGGACTTAACACTGTTTAATTATGCTGACTGTTTGGGTGTATAAGTGCCGTCCTTTGGCTCATTTTAGTGTGTCTGAATGAGATCACTCAGACACGAGAAACAAATTCAAAGGCTGGATCTAATCACTCTATATCTAAGTGAAAAAAGTTTTAATAAATATAAATATGTAATACAAGAACACTTTTAAATCATTAGTTTAAACTGTAAACATTTTGGTGTATAACAAATATGCACTGTGATTTAATGGTGCTCCAATTTGGGAGAAAAACTCCAAATTTAAAAAATGTAGACTGGATTGTTTGGACTAGGATGTTAAGTCTATTCTATTTATGATTCAGTCAAAGCTATTAAACCCACAGACGTGCTGGTCTATAACAGGGGAAGCCCTTGTCCTCACTCTTGCTCCAACATTGGACTCAGAGGCCGACCTGATTTCAGATTCTGTTTATTTTGGAAGCTAGGTCATTGGACTGTTTCCAATTTAAATTATATTTTTGCCAGCTAAAGTTGGTGCTGATTAAGCAGATGATAAGGTGTTAGCCAATGAAATGTTTTCCATATATTTAGGTATCATTGGAAAATTACCTTCATGACAGGATGGGTAAATGTTTTAAATCACCAAATTAATTTTTATTGTTGAAATTAGCCCAAATTTCCAGCTTAAGTCCAACTCCAAAAACCAGCCCAGAGTTCTCATGGAAACATGATTTCATCCCATTTGAGAAAACCCAATTTTTGTCCTATCCCTACCCCAAAGCTTGACACAAGTAGATTTTCAATAAATGATGTAATCCATATTTAAGTAAGTACTAAGGGCCCTGCAGGCTACAAAAGGCGTATCTAGGATATTTCCTATCTGGAAAGTAGGAACCTAGGAGTGGTAAAGTAATGATAACTTGGTTGTTATTCTTTTTGACCTGTACCACAGTCCGGGAATTTATGCTTCATTGATTCTTGCTATGAAGAAAGGGTGATAAGCAAGGGTACGCAAGTTGGTTAAGAGAGTGGTGGTGGGCAGGGACTGAGCGTCAGTTGAGCATCTGGGACTACACATGCTCATTGCCGAGCCCAGTCTTGGGCCCCAGAACTGTGCAAACTACAAGATGTTACTGGTTGTGAGGAATCTAGATAAAGAAAGGTCATCTTGATAAGGAAATAATAGATACTATAGGATGCTATAAAGTATTACCACATTGTGGACTCTAAACTACATGTTCAGTTAAATATATATATATATATATATATATATATATATATGTATATTCCATTGAAGTAATTAATTATCTTGGCTCAGCCTCATTGCTTAGGTTTCACAAATTTGTTGTTGATTTTTTTAAAAAAGGAGGTCATATATTGGCATAAAAAGCATGTTTTTGAAAGATGGTAGAAGGAACATGTAATTTGATGTTATAGCTCATTATAGACTCAAAAACATCAGATTTGTTAAAATTCCACTTGTGATAGAAGAGAAAAATCAAGTCTAAGAGAGTCACAGGAATCTTTTTGTCTTGCTTAAAGTATAGTGCTTGCAGAATAGGGCCAAACTCATTCTTTCAACATCTAGCCTAATATTCCATGAGCCAACAGAGTGCTTTTGCTCATTGATTTGTAGAACAGTTTGATGATTAAAAATAATCATGACTTTAAGAATACAATATTGTTATGGTTTATGTCTAGATGTCCCCCAAAGCCTCACGCAGTTATGAGGCAGTTTCTGGAGTGTGAGATTGACTTGTGGTTCAGTGCTGGGATTATGGGTATGAGTGCTATCCCCTCCTCAGGGCAGGCAGCCTACATAACGTGGAAGGGAGGGAGGGAGGCATGCTCTCACACTCCTCCTCCCTTTGTGCTCTTGCTGTTTTCCACCAACATGAACTGCTGCCCTCTGCCATGTGCCACCCTGCCTTTAAGTCAGCTGATTATGGACTAAAACTTCCACAAACTGAACTAAATAAGCCTTTCCTTCCTTAATTTTGGGTGTGAGTTATTTTGTTCCAGAAATGAGAGGAAAGTAACCAAGGCAAGCATTCATTTTCTTGTTCTCCAACAGACTACTTCAGAAATACCTTGCTGGGGAGACCATACACTCTACGCCTTGTATGAAATATGATTACAGATCACTGACAACTTTAGGTGAACTGCATTAGATGAAAATCATGTGCCACTTCTAACCAATGATTACTTTTCTGGGCCTTTCACTTGGTAATATTGTTTCTTTTTTACATTTTAAAGAGGAAAAAAAACAGCAAAATTTCAAGACAAGCTAATAGGAGGGCAATAATGGTTAATACGTTGTTTACTTTTATCTTTAAATCAGTTATTCTGAGTACAAGCAATCAGTATTTAATTGTCCAAACAATATTAACCCAAATTTTCTTTTCAATGACCTAAGAGAAAGTGTTACTGTAACTATCTTAACAGTGTTCTGACTCTGAACATTAGCGTTTCTCTAGGTCTTCTCTTGGTTTCCACATAAGCACTCCACATTTTTACTTTCAGAGATTAGTTAATTTCCTTAAAGGGAAAAGTTTTAAGTTCATAAAGATAATTTCATTCATCATTCTACTTAAGTGATAAGTCCTTATTATTATGTCACTAATCTAATACTACAATTTCTCTTTAAAACTTATAACACCTCAGGTTAAAGGTACTGTACTTGAAAGGTACTGTACATAGCTGTGGCTGTGGTATAAAACATATATTAAGTGGTGTATAATTGTAAAGGGAATATTGTTACCTTAGAGGCTCCACTACGGACAAGAAATTAACATTGAATAAGGTACAAAATCATCTCAAAGCAGCAGCCATGGAGCCATGATGATGAAATAGAGCACGGTGCAGGCCTTTCAAACGAATACCAGGACACCGAGAACTCAGTTATGTGAAGCCCCAAAGTGCCATAAAAATGTTTGCAGAACATCCTCTAGTGTCTCATAAGTTTGAATACATAAAACATTCAGTGAGGTAGAACTAATGTTATTTGCTCTCTTAGAATTGAGAATGTTGAGGAGTGTTTCGTGTTAGGCTAGAGCTCTTAAGCTTTCTAGGAAATTTGAGTTAATGCATCTTTTTCTCCAGCACCCACCTGAACATTTCACAATCTTTGAAATTCATCAAGTTTACAAAAATCACTACAATAAAAACATACACATCACAGTTAGAATTGCTGATACAGAAACATGCATTCATTGATTTTAATTAAAGTGGTAGACTGATGTATTTTACTAATTCAGCAGTGTCAAGTGAGTTCATCTTGAAAGTAGAAACTGGGAGAAGAGACAGTGTAATGAGATAAAGGAGTTAGGATTTTTAAAATGATCCAATGAAACAGTATTGTTTTTTTAAAAAATGAAGGCAAGCAATAATATAACTATGCATTAGATTTAAGCAGTAATTTAAAAATATATCACATATTCTTGACCCCAAAACATGACCACTTAGTCTAGGAACAATACAAACTAGACAAAAGTTTGTCTGGTTTTGGATTGAGAAATATAATTTAGTGTAGGGCTTTGTTCCCTATTGAGCCTGTGTTTATGTTTTCACGTGTGTGCTCTATAAAACCATGGCTGTGAATTTGCTTTCATATTTTAGTAATTTCAATTACTAAAAATGATTAAAGTAAGAAAAATATGAATTGGCCAAGCAATGGCCATGACTCATCTACATGGCTGACACAAAGGATCTACAATCTGAGGTACCTGGTCTCAGTAGATAAATTCTGAGGGTATTTGACTGACCTTAGCAGATCCAAAAGCTACAATTCTTGTTACATAGTTCTTGCTTTATCTTAGTCTTAACCATCCAGCAG
>NDGN011327784.1:0-24752 GCA_002564285.1 Tympanoctomys barrerae
AGAAGATCCTATTCGGCGGGCGGGGCCGGGGACGAGCGGCGGAGTGGTGGGGGGCTTCCGAAGCTAAAGGCTTGCTTTTAATAACATTGCACTTGACAGAATATTTTCTTGACACTTGAACTAGTCCATTCAGGCCACTGTAACAAAATGCAACAGACAGGATGATTTAATAACAAAAATTTATTTTCTTGCTGTTCTAGACTAGTAATGCAAAATGAAAGTGGCCCCAGGAATCTTTTCTGAGGGCTCTGTTCCTGACTTTTACATGGGTACTTTCTTAGGAAGTCCTGACATAGTTGTTGTTTTATTCTTACACTTTTTCTGAAAGACAGAGAGTTATGTAGTGTCACTTCTTTTTCTCATGACACTAATTGTTTTGGATTACTACCCTCCCTTTGTCATCTCCTGAAAGACTCTTCTCCAGAGAGTCACCTTGGGAGTTAGGTCTTTAACTTACAAATTTGGGCTAACACAAAACTTTGCTTAGGCATTTGGCATGTGAAAATTATTAGACATCATCTTAACCTTTAAGGCCTTTCTCTTTCATGTGGAAGCCCAGCATATAAACAGATTATCAGGGTATAATTTGGTAAGAATGATAGCAAAAATTGTGTAGTTAAATTAAGAGTTTTTAGCTGAACACTGAAACATTGTGGGAGTTGGCATGAATAAGGAAAACAAGGCATTCTTGGAAAAGGAGGTAACATTGTGCTCTAGCGTTGAGGAAACCAGAAAGAATTTTAAACCAGATTGTGGCATAATTTGAAGTCACCTGGCCTGGGCTTCAAGGAAATATAAAACTAATTCTTTAGACACTAAATTAGAGTTATTCTCAAGATGCATTTCTGGATGAGCTTTCTTTTCTATGCTATTCCGGAGTCTTTCTAATATTGACTGTGAATTTTCTCTCTGCAATTTGAAGTGTCTTTTTAAATTGCATTTTCCATTGAAATGGAACAGAAATCAAACTTTATTTTTATCGTTACCAGTCTATTTGTATATTGATTCTTAGATTTTTATGGAGTTTTTGTTTTCTCCTAACTAAGGTATGTTTTTGTTTTTGTTTTTAAATGGGGACATGAATCAGAACCTTGCACTTGCCTGCAGGCACATGTGCTGCTGAGCATATCCCTGGCCCTGCATTAACTTTTTAAAATTCCCCTTTAAATCACTTTTGAAGTACTTTTATACTTTTTTGGTGTACCATATGCATTGCATTGTGATCTCAATTTCATAATATCAAAATGATTTACTAATGTTATATTCTAGAAAGCTCTGTGAATAAGTGCATCTACTAGTTTAATAGTAGTTTTCCCCTCCCCTGTAAGATAAAGAGGCTGTTAAGCTTTGTGACGGGTTTCTGCACCGTGATAGGCTTTGTACAGGTTTTTCTCCTAGATCAGTCTGGCTGTTTGAAAATTCTAGATATAAATTAAAAGATGAATAAGCACAGTATAATTATAACCTCAAGCCTGATATTTGAGGTAAAGTAGTCTGGGGGAAATATCAAAAAACATGTTTTCGTTTACCTCTCATTTCTCCTTTCCTCCTTTCTCCTTATTCTCTTCCTCACCCTTCTTTTTTTCCTACAGCATTATAGCTGAGATAGTGACAGTCCTTTCAATTAAGTAAATACAGTAGTTTTTTTGTGGTAATACGGCATATATCTTTAAGTCTACATAGAATTTCTAAATGTTTTACACTATTGTAGGATATCCTTTAAGATAAAACCATTACAAGATCCGTTAGCAAGTTACTGAATCATGAAGTATCAGTATTTATGTTTTAAAACTGCTTAAATCCTGGTGAAAAGCTGAGAAGTATCAGGAATGTTTGCCAAGAAGGAATTATGAACTGTGAAAAAGAAAAAAAAAATTGCAGGAGCAGCGCAGCTGCAATAAACAAGTCTAATCGTTGTCAGCACCCTGTGATAGTGTGTGTCCCAGTGACAGTGTTCTTGTCATTCAAGAATGAGGCTCTGGTTTGACCCCAGCACGCTGGGCCAGTGACTTGACTTTGAGCAAATCATTTAAATTTCATCCATCCACATTTCCCTATTTATTTTTAAAGTGTTTTATGTCTAGCATTCTGTTCTTCATCTAATGTCTCACATTCAGTGTTCTCTTACCCTTTCAAATAATGATTAACATTAAAACAGTTAAAATAGATTTTTGAAGAGTATCAAGTTCTCTGTCGTGTGGTTTTGCTTTGGCTTTCTGCCTGACATGCTGTCTCTGCTTAAAGACGATCTGTACTAGTTTCCCTTACACCTTGGGTCATAGCTCAGCAAAGTGCTAGTTGTGCTTGGTTGGCATACCAGAGAAAACTGAAGATACCTTTCCTTCCTGCATATTACCTCTGTGATCCTGAGAGCAAGTGATCACACTTTATGTCTGTATTTTCTCCATCATATTTGGTAATATGAATTTATAAGAAAATTATTATTATTATTATTATTATTATTATTATTTTGCCTTTGAAGTATCTTATAAAGGAATAAAATTCCAGGTGTGATACATTTTTGTTTCTTCTCTCAGAGAAGACATAGGCTCGTAGGGTACCATTATACAGGTAATCTTGTAGTGTTTCACCTCTTGTTCAGTGTTCCTTTAACATAAGGAGTGCTGTTGAAAAAGTGAACTAAATTAACTAAGGATGTTGTTACAACTGTGTAAAGCAGCTATGTTGCTATGATAGCAAACTTGGGTAAGAGCTGCCCAATTTTTGATCTCGTGTGTACTAGAAAGAGGTTGAATTAAATTATCTTTTGGTAATATTTGTCACCATTTATTCACTCACTTGTAGCATTTATTGAACACGTACTGAATGCACACCTGGGTGAAACAAGTTCAGGTATCATTTCATTCCATTTAGAGCTTGAGAGACCGAGGTCTAGCAGGCCTCAACCAATTTGTTTCAGAATGAGTGGTAGAAATGTTATTCAACCAAACATCCACCCAGCTGTACCTCCTGCTTCTAACACTCATGATTCAGACACTTCTGTATGCTGCTTGCCAATCTAAGTAGTCTACAATTATTTCAATTTCTGATACAGAAGTTTCTGTTTTAAACAAGATTCAGGTAATAAAAAAGAAGGCCGAATACAAAAGAAGAAAAGCAGGCATCAGAATGAGAACTTTTAACTCCAAAGTCATCTTCCTGTTATGATGCACCCTATAAAAATTGTGTGAAAATTCTTACAAAAAAGTTGTATTTTATTACCAGCCTTTTCAAAGATAGGAAGCTGCTTTTTACCCCCTGGCAAGCTTGGTTCTTGTGAGAGAGCTATTGAATTTTTCCATTTTAAATGCTGTGTGTAGCATTGCTTTGCTTGCCTTGACATCTACAAATAACAGTGAAATCCAGGGCATAAGATACCAGCAGCAGAGTATCTTTCATTTATTTGGAACACAACAAATCAAAATTACCAGTTAGCAGTTAAGAGAGACTTTTCTTCAAGACAGATCAAATAAGCATTTTTTTCAGTTAACTACCGAATTGCTAACTTTATCTTTCTTTGAAGGCATGTTCATCTTTTATTACTGTTTTCCAGCAATTATTCACTGGACCTAGAAATGTAACCTCATTAGATGGAAGTGCACATGCTATACTAGAGACATTTGAAGGTTGTCCATTTCTCTTGTTACCACTTCTTTAGTTTAATGAGACCTTTTCATATGTTATCTTCTAGGCTACCTTAATTCACCATTTTCCTCTTTTTTTTTTTTTTCTTCTGTCAACTGAATATGTAATTCTTGGAAAATGGTATCTTATATGGAGACATTAGAAGTGGAGTCACTAAGAAGTTACTTCCACATATCGTACTTGGGAAATATATACCAATTAGATTGTTTTTATTTTCATAGAGAGGTGTGACATTTCACTTTTTGTTTCTTACAATCTTAAGCCTTTGAATAAGAATATTTTACTGCCATATTTTCAGACTATCTAGGTATTATGTTATATGTTGCCTTTTCTGATAAAATAGATCAGACTAGCAATCAAATTAAATCATTTTTAATTAAGTTTATTGGTTCATTTTAGGCATACATAATGCTCACATTCATCGTAAGGAATTTGTACTTGTAGATGATATAAATTCTTTCAACTACTCCCCTCCTTCCCTTCTGTCCCTCTCCCTTCCTTATTTATAAAACCTTTGTTCCCATTTTTTCCTTTTTTCTTATTTTCCTTTTCTTCCTTTCCCCCATGCCCTCCCTAGATCCCCTTTTCCTTGTGAACAATTTCTTCCTATTTCACAATACTTATTTTACATTTTGGTCCTTATTTGTAGTTTTGATTTCTCCCACCAGGGAAACAATGTGGCATTTGCACGTGTGTGTCCAGTTTATTTCACTTAAGAATATGGTCCCAAGATGCATGCATTCAATATCAAGTTTATTCTTCTTTATGGCAAAGTAGTACTACTCTGTATTTAAAAAAACACATCTTTATCCGTTCATCAATTAATGGGTGTTTAGTCTGTTTCCACAATTAAGCTTTTACAAATTGTGCTGCAATAAACATGGGTGTGAATGTATTTCTATAAAAGTTTGTCTTCCTTTACACCTGAATAATACTCCATTGTGTAAAAATACCACATCTTCTTTATCCATTCTTCAGTTGATGGACATCTCTGTTGTTTCCAGGAGTTAACTATGCAAATTGTGCTGGTATAACCCTGGGTGCACATAGATTGCTGTGGTGTGAGGTTTTCAGTTCTTCTGGAAAAGTACCCAGGAGGGGAATAGCTGGTTTGAATGGAACCTCTACTCCTAGCTTTTTAAAGGAATTTCCACACTGATTTCCACAGTGGTTGCACCAGTCTGCACTCCCACCAACGGTGGAGAAGAGTTCCTTTTCTCCCACAACCCTGCTAGAATTTGTTGTTGGTTGCTTTCTTGATAATGCCCATTCGTTCTGGAGTGGTATGGAATCTCAGCATTGTTTTAATTTAAGTTCCTCAAATGACCAGTGATTTTGAACATTTCATACATTTATTTGCTGTTCCTACTTCTTCAAGTATCTAGTCATTTTAGATGCTCATTTTTGGGCAGTCACCAAATTAAATCATCTCTAGAATTAGATATTTCTTTCCAAAATAGAAAAGTGTATAAGCATTTCCAAAAACAAAAAAAATGAATAAGTATTTTTTCTTTTATATTTTACTTTATGCAGCAGATTAATTGCTTGGGAAAGTGTTGTTCTTATTTTCATTCAGTTTTGGTTTTCTCTCTTTTTTTTCTGAGAAAAAATTGTGAATTGTGGCCCAGCGGATTTGTTAGGCTCTAAACAGAGCACTAGTCAGTTCTCTTGGTAAAAGAATATGTCCCCATCTGACTTAATCTGAAGATGATAGGACACTAAAATATAAGTATGTTTTGAGTTTTTGTTTTGCCTTTCTAATTATTGATACGTTTACCTGGGGAGATGGGTATTGGTTTGTTCAGATAGTGTTATTAATGCTTAATGTGTCTTAATTTTCAGATGACTGTTGACTCGGTTGGCACATGGATTTTAATAGTCCTATCAGTCACTTCATAAACAGGTCCTATCAGCAGGGTATAATGTTTAGAATTAAAATAAAAATACCAAGCTTTTATATTATTTATCACTAGATTCTGAACTGTTAAGAAACTTTTAATTATATGGAGTGTCAAATCAGAAAAGATGACAGTAGTAGTAATTAAATGCTAACATGTACTTATTGATAATTTTTCTGCACATATGTAGATGACTTCAATTGTCTTAATAAATACCACATTTGCAGCTGGAAATCATGATTCCAGTATAGACTCTGTCATATATTATCAGTGTGGCTTTAGGCCATTGTATGTATGTATGTATGTATGTATGTATGTATGTATGTATGTATTTATAACCGGGAAAAAAGTATGTGTTTAGAATTAGCCAGCTGGACTTGGTTTAGATGATCCCAATTTTGTTGGCAACACCCAGTGCATCATAATTGGGAGCCAGTCGAACATATGCCTTCTTCTCTCCATCAGGCCTGATTAGGGTATTGACCTTGGCAACATCGGTGTCATAGAGCTTCTTTACAGCTTGTTTGATTTGGTGTTTATTGGAATTGACATCCACAATGAACACGACTGTGTGGTAGTCCGCAATCTTTTTCATGGCTGACTGTGGTCAAGGGGAACTTGATGATGGCATAGTGGTCAAGCTTGTTTCTCGTGGGGGTGCTCTTCCGAAGGTGTTTGGGCTGCCTCTGGATCCATAGTGTCTTGGGACAGTGGAAGGTGGGCAACATTTGTATATCTTCTTCTTTTTGTGCCTGTGCCTACCTTTCAGCATGGCCTTCCTGACTTTCAGAGCTTTTGCTTTGGCTTCAGCTTTGAGGGGGAAGGGGCTTCCTTCCTTCAGCGCCATCTTAGTAAAAAGGCTCTCTAAAACTAGGCCATTGTATTTAATATCTGATTCCTAACTTCTTTGTCTATAAAATAGAAATGAGAGCCTATCAAATAGGTTTGCCTTAGAAGCTGGAGTTGGCATAGTGAATGTGCTTTGTAAATGACATTAATTATACAGTATCAGAATTCTTATTTCAGAGTCTTATTGTTTCTGGGTCATGTTCTTCAGCCTTGATGATTCCATAATTTTTAGGTTTCAAAATTAAAGAAGCTGATTCTGTAGTGATACATAAGACATATTACTCCAGTTATCTAGAAGTTCCTTATTCCTGAACTTTTATTTACCTGGTGAATCCAGTTAGTGAGTTTCAGTATTTGAGGTTTTACTTTATATATGACTTACAAATACTTCAACTTATTGAAGTTTAACCAAAACACAGTTTTCTCATATAAAAATGCTAAAGTATGTAGCATATATAATATATAATATATATAAAATATATCTTGTAAAAGTTAAAGTAGTGTCCATTTACTTATGTCCATTTAAGGTTCCTCTGAGACAAGTAAACCAGAATTAATGAGGCAACTGATAGTTTCAGCAGACATGGTCAAGAATGCATAAGGAAGAGAGTCATGAAAATAAGAAATTGCTTTGGGTTAGAAGTTTGGCTCTGATGGGCACATCATAAAAACAAATGATTGCTCTGACACTTTGAGGTGTATAAAACTCAGCATGTAACTTGCCAGTCCTTTAATAAATAGGAATAATCAGTAACAAAGTTGTTTAATAGAAATTTTATGTATTTAGCAGAGATTGCTAAAAGGTATATTCAGTCTCCTTACAAAGATATAAACATATGAAATCTGGCATAAGATCAAATATTACAGAATAGATTAACAGATCTTAGGTATTTGTTTAAGTATAAATGAATGACCTGCTTTAGACAAAGGCCTTTGCGAATGGAAGTATTGTGAACATTTTTATAATATTTAAATATTGTATTATGTCATATAGTATAATACATATTATATATAAATAATGTATAATATAAATATATATAATTATACATAATATAAATATATATAAACCAATTATATATATATCACCTGTAAGTGAAAAGTAATTAATGGAAACATCTTAATCATAATCTAGTATAAGAATGAGAAAAAATAGACTTCATATAATGCCCACATTTTGTGTGTCGTTTATAGCCTATAAATAAGCCACTAGTTCTGCAGTCCATCTCACCATGATAAGCCACAGCTGAGAGGAAGGACCCTTCTTCCACTTGTAACTTGTTGGGAAAGATAGTGCAACTTATTGTAGATGTTGTCAGCTCCTCCAGAGCTGCTGCGTGGTTCTTCAATGTCCTCTGGGTACGCTGCTTTACTTGTAGTGCTATAGCACACTTACTAACTTCTCCTGATTTCTTTTGTGTAAAGTTACTTCAACATGGTGATTTTCAAATACCACTCTTTTCTGTTAAACAAGATGAAAAGACACTCCCATCTTTAGGACCATATAGACCTGCTCATTGATTCAGTGACTCTTTTCATTGTATTCTGCCTTCATTGTACAATCCCACTACAAATTTATTTTCTTTTTAAAATTAAATCTAGAGTGCTATTCCACAAAAGATTGGTGGAGCCCATGAGAACAATCACAATAAAATAGCGGGCAAATAAATTTTAAAATGAAAGACCATAGAAATATGGATGTATAATGAACAGAAGGTTGAGACTGTCTTAGGAAAGAAAACTCCCATGCTGCGCTTCGAGCAGCAGGTTTAGGTTTAATTCTAAAGCACTACATAGGACATGATCTCCTGCTTTACCCTCACCCACACGTTTGCTCTCTAGGACAGGCTTTCTCTCCACTCGTCCTATGTTTAGGAGCATTTCTGTGTCTGTGTTTTGCTTTCCATCTTTTGTATCCACCCAGTACTCAAAATTTGTTTTCCTCACTTCCTGGCTTTCAAGAAGTCTTGCTCACCTGCCCCAGCCCCTCGGAATGTCTCCTCTGACCCTTAACAGCTACCCTCATTGTACAACATTGTGAGCTCTTCATACCTCTCTCTTGTGGTGCTAAGAAGCTGTACTGTCAAATAGATTCTAAGCACTTTGAAAAATAGTCTGTCTTCTTGCTTATCCACACCATCCAATATGGCTTGTGTGTACACGTCTCCCGAAAGCTTCTTGCAGTTGTAGGTGAGGCTTTTTAGAGGTGGCTGGATCTAGAGTGTGTGATGCTTAAGGTGTGTGTGATGCTCAGATCAAGAGTGTGATTACTAGATTAGCCCACCATTTGGTTTGGCCTAGATCTGGGTAGGATTAAAGATGCTCGAGTCCATGTGTGAGTGCTACTCAGCCTAAGGGCGTGTATGTTGTATAAACTACAGTGGACAGAGAGTCTCCAGTTTCTGGTGTGGTTGTTGGTCACCTGTTGCTGGTGGCTTATTGCTGCCACTGCCTCTTGTCTGCTCTGGGAGGCCTAGCCAACTGTGGACTGAAGCCTCTGTGACCTGTGAGCCAGAGTAAATCTTTCCTCCTTTAATTCAGATGTCAGCTATTTTTTTCTCAACAATGAGGAAAGTAACTAAGACACAGCTTTCTTCTACCCCAACAGCTCATGTCTTCCACTCCTTCTGACCCCTCCACGGGGTTTTGCACAGGACTGAGATGATAACATAGCCGGTGATTTTGTGATGGGCCAGCAGCTAAGTCCTTGTATCCAGTCAGTGTTTGTGTAAAAAACATTGTGAAAGAACATGTTCATTTAATAACTAGAGCCCTCTAGGGTAGACTCTCAGAGGTCTTTTGTGGCTGTTTGGGTGGATTAGCCACTCTGTCAAGAAAAAAGTAGACTTCTCACAGAAGTGTGCCAACTCTGCACTTTTAAAGTACAATTGTGGATCAGTCCCTGTTATAATACCATTACTCTGGACTTTATATTTTATATTGTTTGGGAATGAACCTAGGAATAATCTAAAATGTGTCCACTAAAGCGCACATCTAATCACCCAGTATTGTAGTAATTTACACTAAGCATTGTGTTGCTTATTGAATTTGGTTGGCAACAAGTGTGGTGCCATAACTCTCCAGAACACTTTGGAGAGAGGGGATGGGACAGAGGAAAGAGTGACCCACATGGTAGAGAAAACCCTGGGAAGTGAGTAGATGGGTTTTGTACATACTGGGATGTATGCTCACTTTGTTCAAGGGACACCCGTAGCTTACTTCTGTCCACCCCCCCTCCCCTCCAGCTGCCATTCCTCTCTTCCTCCCTCCTTTCTTGTTTACTTCCCTCCACCAGGGAATTGATATGTAATCCAGGCTGGCTGGAACTTGTTATGTAGCTCATGATGACCTCCTCTTGCCTCAGCCGCTGGAGTACTGTATTACAGGAGCCCCACTCTCGCTGGTTTATCGGTAGATTCCTAATGATTCTAATGAGAACTTTTGGAGATCTGGGAAGCCTGTACATGTCCCTGGGAATATGCCATATTCTGTGTTTTCTGTAGTGGTGAGGGCAAATGTGATTTGCTATCCTTAAAGAATTTTTGTTTTTAACCTCAGCTTTTTGTTATTTTCTTCCTATCATCATGCTTTAATAATGTCTATGCAACTAGTATTTTTGAAAAAAACATACCTCAGTGAACGTGACCGAATAATTGTCTAATAGATATGTACTATTTGAAAGTATATGTAGGTGCTATTAGAAATAGTAAAAATGGACAATTTTAAAAGTTTCTCAATTCATAGTAGCTCTTATAATTGCACATGTTTACAAAGATGGCATCAGTCTATTCCTATCACATGAGTTGAGAATGGAAAGATCTAAAGCCTTTTTAATACTAGTTATTTTTTTAAAAGTTTAAAAAATATTTAAATTTTTAAAAATAACCTTGAATTTAATAACCATAGAATTAAATACAGAAGGGCATGTGTACAAAGCCCTTCCCAAATTGGACCTAGGGTTCCCTTTTAGCCTTGACTCCAATTGTTCTGTACTAATTTGATCTTATCTGCTATATCCACCCTTTCCCCTTTACCTTATATATTCTTACACATCCTTAAGACTGTTTCAGATCTGTCTGTCTGTCTGTCTGTCTGTCTGTCTGTCTGTCTGTCTGTATCTCTCTCTCTCTCTCTATTTAGTATAGGGGCTACAGGGTCTCTCTACATAGATCGGACTCATAGTGATTCTGCTGTTATCAGCCTCCCAAGCGCTGGGATTACAGGTGCATGCCACCACATCCAGTTTCATTTGCAGTCTCAGCATGCCCTGGAGAGTGGGGCCCGCATGACACACTGGGGATCGAACCCTGGCCGCTGCACTCTGCCTTAGCAGGTGCTTTAGTCCACTGAGCTATCTGGCTGGCCCTCAGATCACTTCTGTAACATTTTCACTATGCTCTTAGGTTTCTTTAGAGTTTATGTTTATTTTTATATAGTGGTACTACTAACAGAGCTATAATTATACAGAAATCTTTCATCCATCTGACTAGATGAGTAGATTGCAATAAATATTTGCTGAAGAAAGAAAAATAATGTACAGGAAGGTTCCTAAATTTGTAGAGTAAGTTTTTTCTTTTCTTCCAATATTGGGAATTAAACCCTTGGCTTTGCATATACGAGGTGATTGTTTTACCACTGCGCTACACTGCCAGCCATAGTAGCTTCATAGAACGATGATCTTTTAGGATTTATTTGAAGATTGTTATTAAATTCATTGACTTATAGTACCAATTTTGAATGGGAAGAGATATTTGGCTCAATTTTTATAGAGAGAATTATGCATTAAAAACAGTTCTGTGTTAAAGTTTGAAGATTTTAAGTTCTAATTCTAAAATTTTCTGAACTTTTTATTTCCTTATCTGTGAAATTTTACATTTCTTTGTTCATTTGTTCATTAAACAAATATTGGTATGGTATACATTGTTATATTTAAATTTTAACTTTTAAAGAGCCCTCTGTCCTGCCCTCCCCTCTTCCCCCCTCTCCTTCCTTCCCCTCCCCTCTCCAGATTTCTGGGCCTCTTGGGGTGGGAATATGTTAGGCACATTGCCTGTGATGACAACGCACACACTGGTATCTTGTCTAGCCCCCAAGTCTCATCTTAGTCTATAATGCTGATATGTTTTAGAGTTCCAAGTTATCTGATCTGAATTATGGTAGAAACCAATATTTGGGGGTTATTGTTGAACAATATCATGTACATGATCTTTACCAGAAGTATTACTGAATTCTATTTTAAAATCATACTCATTTATAACTGACACATACATAGAGGAGTTCAAGTCTGGTATTAGAAATCTGTCTTCCTGTCTTTTCATAGTTGCTACTCTAGTAAACAGTTAAGTTAGCATTCACTGTCTCTTGCCACATACTTGATACATGAAGGTTGTGTGGTCTTTGACTGGAAAATTGAGATCTAGCCGATGACAGTAATCCTTTTGGATCCATCAGTGATAGCAAACAGCTGGCTGTGGCACATGTGTCATAGGTTCACTACCACTTATCTAGGTTTAGTTGTGCGGCTAACTTGTCTTACAGTTTTGGGAAGTTTGCTGGGACTCTATAGGTTTGCAAGTGTTTGCTTATTTGTGTGTTTGTAATCTGTAAAATGAGGGCATTTGCTGGGTAGTCAGTCTTTGTGTGTGTGTGTGTGTCAAAACACAGGTAAAGGTCACCATCTTAACTATTTTTTAATTGTACCGTATGGCACAATAATATAAACCATGTATATTATTAGGCTGAAGCTTTTTAAACTTACAAAGCTTAATTCTATACCTATTGAACAAATTTTGTTTTCTTTCCTCATCCCAAACCTCTGTGTATTGTCACTTGCCCGTCATTGGGACAAAATATGCAACACTTGTAATCTAAAAGAGGAGAGGTTTATTTTGGCTCAAGTTCGGTGGTTGCAGCCCAAACATGACTCACTCCAAGACAGAGGCAGTGTGGTGGAGGCCTGGTCAGGGAGAGCTGCTCATCCCACGGTGGCCAGAAAGCAGAGAAGGGGGGATGTGAAGACAAGAGCACTCCCTCCCAGGGCACACTCCCAGGTGTCCACCCTTTAGCCAGGCCTTGCCTCCTAGCAGCGCACGAATCCACCCACGGATTAATCCCCTGTGAAGGTAGTGCCCTCATGATCCAGTTTCCTTCTAACAGCTCCACCTCTGAATGCATGAACATTTGGGGGGATTTTTTTTAAAATATAAGCCATAATATCACCCTGTACATAAGAGTAACTGTCTTAGATATCTGTGTGGAATCATGCAATATCTGTATTTTTGTCACTGGTTTATTTTACTTAGCATGATACCCCAACAGTCTTTCATATTATGCAACAAATCAGAATTATCTTTCTTTGTAAAGCTGAATGATACTTCCTTAGTGCATACCAAAGTTCATTTATCCATTCACTCATCAGTGCACATTTGGGTTGCTTCCACCTTTGGCTGGTGTGAATAATGTCACAGAAAGCATGTGCATGTAAATACCTATTTTAAATACTTTAGTAATCCTAAAATTTCATTTCTGAGACTGAAAGACAATGTTCTCAAACTATTTTGTTTTCATCCTAACCATCCACCCTACCCATAATGACCTATGCAAACAGGGTATTGGAGAGGATGAAGATAATAAAAAGTGCCAGAGTGTCTTTTTTTCTGATTATTTCCTGAAGGATGTTATTGGTATAACAATTGTCATGAAAACAGCATTACATTATGTTATGCAAGGAAAATATAAAATACAAGATAGAGAAGTTGTTAAGGTATGTTTATACTTACATATTAATGATACTGACTAATTCATTAACATTGCATTAGATACTCTATTGGGATTGAGGAGATAGCTCAGTGACATAAGCATCTGCCTGGTAAGTACAAGGTCCTAAGTTGGTTCACCAGTACCAATAAATAAAAAATAAAAAAAATTCTACTGAGAAAATACAAGCTTATACATGATTAATATACCATATAAACTTGAAAAATAATAAAAATATTATGTAACTTTTCATCATTCTGTAGAGCTAAAAGAGCATCTGTTCTAATGAATTTGTGACAAGTCCTGGCTCACGTGGTGGTCTTGGAACATTAGTATTTGAGATTCACACCTCTGAGGCAGTGGTTCTCCAAGTATCTGAGCCACTCCACGGAGTACTGCTCAATTATGATAGTTAAAAAAAAAAAAAATCACTTTCTCTTACAACTGCAGTACACATCTCATTACAGCAGAGGCTTCCAGAAAGTTGAACAGAGTTGATGTATCTGTAGTGTGGATAAGACAACATTTGTTGTTACAAGTGCAAGCGAGTAGAAGTCAGCTCAGTGACTAATATTTGAGTAGTAAAAACTTCAGACTTGTGAGTGCATGCGGGCATGATAATTGGTGGCCCATTCAAACTGGGCACATGGTTGAGTAACCTAGTTACTAGTGAAATGATAGGGTATTTTATATATGAGACATACAGTGTCTCACAGTTTATAAATATTAAATATGAGTCATGATTCTATAAGAATATAGTAGTTCTCTCTCTTTCTCTGTGTGTGTGTGTGTCATTGGTTGTATAAGAATAATTCTGTTATAATTATCATTGCCACTTTATGTGTGCATTTTAATCTCACTCCTTTAAATCAAGTCAACAGAAAATCAAAATATTCTCACATGTGCTTTGTATATATCAAAGTTTAAACCGTCAGCTGCAGTTTCCTATCTGTAATTACCTCCCCAATTTCCATTTCATTCACATATTTTAACCTATTTCCAGTGAAATTTCTCTTCCTCATTAGTGGACTGGTGTCTATCAGATCCCCCTCACTTTTTTCCTGTGTTATTCTGTTTCTCTCTGTATTGTGGGTTTTGTCCCCTCCCTGATTTGTGCTATAAATTAGTTTGACTTTTCCAGTAGGCATTTCTAAATGTTGTTTGTAATACTGGGATGAAATTTATAACACCTTTGGATAAATTTTAAAACCAATTAAAGACTTAGGAAGCTTATTGGATATGGTGATTCCTATACTTTTGCAGTTTGAAATAAGTGTGAAGAGAGGGACAGACATAGTATTGCATAATATTATATTTTCTTATTGGGACACTTGAGAACATGCATAACCATCTTTTTTTCACACAAACTAATGAAAAAAGCAGGAAAAGACTATTAGAATAAAATTAAGTCCTTTCCTATGATAATTGGTTACTACACCAACATAAAATATGTGTAACAATGTTGGAATTATTTTGTAATCATTAGCTTCACATTTCATTGACTGCCTAATAGAGATATTTTGATCCTTCAGAAATTTGAAGATACTTTTAGCTCAGGTTTCTAGGTGCAGACCACCTTTTTAGATTTAAAATGCTGTTTCCCTTCGCCAAAGCAAGTATCTACTATTCATACATTTGTTGGCTTGATGTACCATATTAATTCCAAAGTAATGGAATTAGTAGAGTAATACCACTTTGTTATTTACCTAAAAATACCCACCTTGAGTGGTGAATTCAAGAGTTAATACAAGTTTCTTGGAGTACTTTCTGAACTGAACCCTGCTTACAGAAAAAATAGTACCAAGAAGTACAAATGGGATCAGAGCAAATTTGAAAACCTTTGTGCAGCAGTAGAACAACCAACAGAGTGGAGACAATCTGCAGAATGGGAAAATTTTTTCCAGGTATACCTCAGGCAGAAGACTCCTGTCTAGAATATATAAATAACTCAAAAAACTTAGATCACTCCAAATAAAAGACTCAGTAAAAAAATGGATGATTGAAATGAATAACAAATACAAATGGCATATAAACATGAAAAATGTTTAACATTTACTGTTATTAGAGAAGTGCAAATTAAAACACCAAGATTCTGTCTATCTTCGAAAAGAGCAGCTATCAAGAAATCAAATGATAACAAGTGCTGGCCAAGACGGGAGGGGAGGTGGGAGTGTTTCTATTTTGTGGGAATGTAAACTAGTACAACCATTAGAGAGGTCAGTATGTGATTCCTCAAAAAACTAAAACTAGAAATTATACTTGACCCAGTTATTCCCCTTCTAGGTGTCTTCCCAGAAAAGTCTTCATATTATAGTTGATAACCATGAACACCAATGTTTATAGCGGCCCAATTCATAATAATTAAATCTTGGAAATAGCCCATATGTCCATCAACAAATTAATGTATTGCTAAAAACCATGGTATTTACACACAATGGAGTACTGCTAATGTGCCGTAAAGAAGGATAAACTTGGGGACTGTGAGATAGCTCAGTGGTCTAACCCCTGCTTAGGCAAGTGTACAGGGATGGTGGTTGGATCCCCAGCACCACACGCTGCACCAGCCCTGTCACCAGGGTGGGCTGAGCTGGCCACACACACACACACACACACACACACACTCACACACGATAAACTTGAATACAGGAAAGTGGATGCACCTTGAGACCATAATGTTCCATGGTTTCTCTTCTATGAGAAATACAAAATACAAATAATGAGCAAAATAAAAGGTAGGAAAGAGAAGGTAAGGAAATAGAGCTTTTTGAAAGGGGAGGGGATGCAGAGATTGAGAGAAGAGAAGGGGATGAAGAGAATATTAATATGCTGTGTATGTGCACCAATTCTTCACAAGCAATGTAAGTATTGTGTACTGGAAATGTGCTTTAGAAACTAAAATAAAACTCTTGTTAACCACTGCTCATGTTTTCTTCCCATAAACGTCTAGGTTTATTCCATAGGGTTGCGAGGTTGTTAATGGAAAAGTTGACTAAGGGAACTAGTGGGAGCTAAACTCCACATTGTATGCTCATTTTCAATCTGTATAGTCTGGCAAAGGACCATACCTGCTTCAAGAGAGGAGAGAGAGCTAGCTTTTTCCAGGTATGGCTTAATAGTCACCTTGTAGGTACCTACATATATCATGTCCTCTGTCCTTATTGCTGTATTGTTAGCCCAAATGCCCCTTGTAATGGCATCTAAGTGTCCCAATTCCATTTACCCTGAACCTAACTTAAGGATCATTTTTTAAGTGAAGTTTTCCTTAATGACTTCTAGCACCACCAGCCTTATCCCAGGGCCAACTTTCTCCTTGTAGTGGCTGAGTTTCCTTAACACTTTTGTTCTACAATGTGTTGCTTTCCCCTTGCAATTAAAAAAAAAAAATTCTTATTATCTTGCAGAGTTGCTTACCATTTATACATTGTGCATAATAAGTACTCAGTAAATATTTGCTGTATGAATTTAATGCAGAAATTAATTACAGGGCCAGGGACAATGTCCTGAGTTTGATTCCCATATCCAAGAAAAAAAGAAATTAATTTATAGTTCTAAATTCTTGGACCAAGTGAGATACAAGCACATGTTTCTAAGATTTATGTCAGAAAATATTGATAAGCTTTAAAATTCTACTTTTGTGTAGATGCCTAAGTTTTCACTGAAGAATTTATTTCCATGGCTAAAACTGTAAGCAACGTATATGAGTCTACATTTATCTTCTAAAATACTTTACCTGACATCTTAAGGTACAGATTTTTAAAGTAATCTTCTGGAGTTTTGTTGAAATATATCAACAAATAAAGACTTAAGAAAGCATCCCATTGTTGGAAAGTCATAAATATATGTTGTAGTCTTAAATATTTTACTTCCTAATAAGCAACTGCTCCATAAGAAATTTTTCCTCTGTGGTCCTATCTGAATTATAAATAAGAGGAAAGATTGACTACTCAGCGCAAATATCTGAAAATCATAGATTTTTCATTAAGAACAACCAGAATACTTTACGGCCTGTCTAAAGGATTTGTAATATCTAGGGGAGTAAAAAAGTCATATTGGAATTGTATTTTATAGCAGATAATAAAATGTTGGATTCAGAAGAGACTTGAGCCAAACTACCTGTGCATTTTAAGAATAGCCAATAGCTCTTCTACATAGTTTAATTATTATACAGTTTAACAGTGAATAGCTTATACTGTTCTCAATGTGGAAAGATGCTATTTAGATATAACATTGGGTTTTCTTAGCACTCATGTCTCTGTCCTCTCTTTATGCTCTTTTATTATTCTCATGACCAGTTATGAAACTGTCTAGTGCCAGGAGTCCAGTCTGATAACAGAGTACACTGCGGCTTGTTGCACACATGGGGCTATAACCTTTAACAGTGTTTCTTTTAATACTGCACAGTGCATCTAACCAGCAGTGTAAGCCAGAAGTTCAGGGTTGAGGTAGTGCTTGCTGTGAGAGGTGTTGTGCTGTGACAAGCAAATAAGGGCTTAATCCCTACTGGCCATATTGGAGCTACAACTTAAATTAGTTTTAGAAAAAAAAACTCACCAAGAGAATACCAGCATAAGTGGCAAAGATGCGCTTCTGTGCACTTTTAGTTGCATTCTTACAGAGTTACATTTGTCCTTTATGAGGAAGGAGACTGGGGAACCTGGAAGGAGACTGGGGAACCTCGATGTGTCAGGACTTAACAGCTCTGTCATCTAAATGATGTCATTGGGAAAGTTAGTTAACCTGTAAAGCCCAAGCACTGGAGCTGATGTCGCAGTGGTGTCTCTCTCCCTCCCCTTCTAGTGTTCTTACCTCTAACTGAACAGACTATTTTAAAGGAACATAATTTTGAAGTTAAATAATCTGGACTATTTATAGTTAAATAAATGTAAAATTATTTGCAGCTATATGTTGAAAAATAAGATTTTGTCTTTTTATTTTTAAAATTTAGGTATAATTCACACATGAACTTGACCCTTTTAGAATATGCAGTTCATTTTAGAAACTTGTACAAATCCACAGTATCTAATTTTAGAACATTTTGTCACTCCTGCCCCCAAATAAAATGTAACATCCACTAATTTTACCTCATTGTTTTATCTTCTCCTTAACAGTATGATGCCTTCCGTCCCTGTCAGCTACCTTTATAGAAATTTCTTATGTATTGATTCATGCTTGGCATGCTGGCAGACACCTGTAATCCTAGCACTTAGAGGCTGAGGCAGAATTACTGCAAGTTCAAGACCAATTTGTGCTACATAGTGTGTTGATGGCCAGTCTGTGTTTAAAACAAACAAATGACAACAGCTACAACAACAAAACGTGTAACAGGTACTCATTTGTTGATGTTTCCTTAGCACACTGAGGATTCACCCATGTTGTAGCATTTCTGATCATTTCTTTCATTAAAGCGCAATATTCCATTGTCTGATATCTCACATTTTATCTGGTTGTTGTGTTTTTGTGGACACTTGGCTGCTATGAATAACACAGCTAGAAGCGTTTATGTGCAGGTTTTTCCATGGCTGTGTTTTCATTTCTCTTGAGTATGTAACTAAGGTTATAATTGTTAGCTTGTGTGATACCTCTGTAAGGAGCTTTTTGAAGAAATGTTTTCCAAAAGGCAGTGAGTACTGTTTAATTTGAAGGTCCTTCCAAATTTATCCTGCTTTCACTGTTCTTCAGCCGTTGGTGTTATAGTACTAGGAAGTAGGAGGGGAGAGAGAAAAGAACCAACAATGCTTGCTGTGGATTAAACACACACACACGCACGCACACACACACACACACACACACACACGCGCGCGCAAGAAAACACCTAGCCAGTTGGAAATGATCCTGTTCTGAGGTGGGTGGCTGTCAAAGTGGGGTGTTCTCAGCAGTGAATGAGACCTCCATAAAAATTGTTTTAGGCTACTAGTGTTCATTCAGTGACATTTCATTCATTAATATCAGTATGCAGTGTTCCCTTGGAAGATAATGCTGTCATGGTTTGTAATTGATATGTTTATGGAATATTTTCTCTTTATTTAATGTATCTTTTTGTATGTACATGGTTAATAGATTTCAAATTTTGTTAGATTCATTCATATACATTTATCAAACTTAAATTCATTTCTGGTTTAAATTATAGTTGCTGTTTTGGTTTGATTAAAAAAAAAAATACTGAACAAGAGGCAGTGTTTAGTCTGTACAAAGAGCAGTTTTCCAGTAACTCACTGAGAGAAGTTGGACTTGGGTTCCACTTGGGAAAATAATAATGAATTGGTGGAACAAGCTGTGAGCAGTGTTGAAAAATAGAACATGCACATGATTAAAAACCCATCTCCTCTATGTTTTATTGCTCTAAAGCCAAATTTCAGCTGGCCTCAAATGGTTTTTGTTTTTTTCTGAGGTAGAACAGTTTTGGCCAAAGATGGAAAAATATAACCTTATATCAAAGATGTATGTGACCCCACTCATTTCATGGCCATTTTATGAATCACCAAAATGTTCTTAACTTTTGCCCTTAAAGATGTTGCTTATGTGGCTTTTGTTCTGTGATTTTTTTTCTTCTGCAGCCTAAAACAATTCAGACTGACATATGTAACTAGGCAGTTGGAAACCTATCATAGTCAGTGTTTTCAGGGCTGAGTGACATTTTCCATAGCCCAGAACTGTCTAATTTGAGGTACGCTTATATTTGTTCAGTCCCCAGAAATTCAACTATACTAAGCAGAAGTTCTTGACTAGAGGTGGGAGGCTGTTCATGGACTATTCACAGTTAGGAGTCTCCCTTCTCCTAAAATGCATATGTGTATATGATGTGTGTTTTTCCTGTTCTTTGATTTTGTGGTTTCCAGAAGCTTCAGGTCCAGGACTCCCAATCCAGAGCTCTTCTGTACCTGTTATAATGAAGAATCCATAAAATCCTTCTTATTTCAAAAGCATTATTTATTATAGGATACCTTAGGTCAGTAAAAAGGACGGGATGTTTTGTGCTCCAGTCCTACCATCCACATCTCCTCTAGAGGATATACTCTCTTCTATGCAGTAGTGTATCCTTTGTGATCTACTAATTAATTGTGAGCACATAAATACCATTATTCTTTTGGGATCCTTTAATTTTCACCTCACAGTAAAACTACTCTTTGTGATTCATTTCGTGGGGTTTGGTTTTGTTTTTTGTTTTTTGAGACACGGTCTTGATAATCCAGGTTGACTCTGAACTTGTTAGGAGCTCAGGTTGGCCTTCAACTCCTAGTCTCCTGACTCAGGCTTCCAAGTGTTAGGATTACAGGCATGAACCGCCATGTCTCTCCACACTTCTGTTGGTTTTGACAAATACATAGTTATGTATCCACCTCAGTCAGAAGTACAGAATAGTTCCATCACCTCAAACGCTACCTCCTGCCTCCTACCAGCTTCAGATTTAGCTAATCACTGATTTGTTTTCTATTCCTATAGTTTGTCTTTTCCAGAGTTTCATACATAGTGAGTTATCTAATATGTAGCCTTTGGGATGTGACTTCTTTAATTTAACAAAGTTAATTTAAGATACTTCCATGTTGTTTTGTAGATAATCCATTTCATTATTGAGTAAAATTCCAGTCATCACATTATTGACTACCTTGTTTACAAAAATTACTGAGGTTTAGCCTACTATTAATATTTATGACATTATTTGTATAGTTTTAGTCAAATTCTTTTGTGTATATTTTGTTTTTCTAATATATACTACCTTCTGAAATTTAAATCTAAAATGTTTCATATTTTTGTCTACTTTAAAGTTAATCCTATAGAAAGTAGAAAGATCCTTAAAAAGGATGGCACTGAACAGAATGTTCCTAATAATTTTGATAGGTGTCAGTGTTGAGATCAGGCAGAGTGGAAATAGATGCTAAGTTAAGAACCTGGAACTAGGTGAAACAGCTATCAAATCAGTGGATAGCATATCAATCTCACATTAAAGTATTTGTTACTGTGGAAACATAGCAAACTGGTCTTGCAATTTTTAATTTTTTAATTAATGTTTTTGAGAAAGAAATAGCAATGAGACAACTTCAAAACAGGTTAGTAGGATAGTTAAAATAATTAATACATTGCATATTGTTGTCTTTGTAGTAATTATTCATAGTATAGGATGAAGATATGATATCTTGCCTAAACTATTAGTATAAATCTTTCTTATTGAACTAAGAGAAAGTAATTATATATTATTTACTGTAACTTCTGGGGAAAATGAATAAGAATAGAATTCACCATTATTCAATAGCTTATTCATAAAATTGTGACACTGTCAGGTTCTATGAGATATTAATAAGTATTAATATGTTAAGTGAGTAAGCAATTTAGGAAAGCAATGAATTTTTATTCAGGCTATCTTAGAAGAAATTTTACTTTGCTCAAAGTCTTGTGGTTAAAATGCTGAATCAGAATCCTTCACTGGCATGCTGTGTTCAGATTATATCCTTCTTTTATAGCAGTGCTCAGTAAATAACAAGTGTGCATTACACAGTTTTTAAATGAATTTTCAAGATTCTGATGATCCTTTTATATTTGGAATTTGCTTTTTGAAGTTTTGAATATTTATATGCTAGCCCTTTACTTGCCATTCTTAACCGTGCTCCCTGCATTTATTGTGTATGTCACCTATTGTCTTTCAATCAAATATTTCCATTGCTTTGAAATGCTCAGAAAAAATGTCGAATTTGGATAAGTTTTCTAGCTTTAAGAGACTAATTCTGTAAGCAGGTGGTCTTTGCCTGAATTTTCCTACTTGTTTCATCCAGATAGTGCTTTTTCTTAACATTGCACATTGCCTCTATTCTTCTTTACATCTTCTGTGGTTAGGTAGCCAGAGCTGCAGTGTGTTACCTTCCTCTCATTTGTTGTCTGTTTTATATAATAATGCTGGCTTGGGAGATAGCTCAGTGGTCTAAGCGCCTGCCTGGAAAGCACAAGGACCAGGTTTGATCCCGAGTACCGCATGCCGTGCTGGCCCTGGAAACCGGGACGCACATGCTGATCCTGAAACCAAGCGTGGTGGTGCACAACTGTAATTCCAGCGTGGGGGAAGCTGAGACAGCAGGGTCACTACGAGTCTGAGCTGCGTAGTGAGACCCTATGTCCAGTAAATAAAAAAAATTTAAAAATATACTGAATGTTACAAACAATACAGATGTTCCTAAGCAGGATAGAGTCCAGAGTTCAGAGCCCTTGATCAGAAATGGAGTTTTCAACTGCAGTTCACTGTGTAGGTATTGGAGGTGAACTAAATATACACAGTCCAGCTAGATGTTATAGAAGAAACTATATAAATTACTAGGGATAAAGTGAAAACATTAAAAATACCTTAGTATTACAGCATTATTAAAAAGTAAAGGGTTTGGGCTGTTAAAATTTAATTTATGAGGTAAGAACCAATCATTCAGCTCTGTCAACTGCTTGTAGCATCTCCTATTTGCACAAATCCCTTAGTAAATAAATGCTTATTTTCAATGAATGCATTTAGTAATAGCATTAACATTTTTGAATTAATAATTCAGAAAAAAGAACTTTTTAATGTAAATAACCTTGTTTCTGAGACATAGCTGGAGTAAATCTCAAAAATTAATCCATCTGCTCCGAAAATAAACTATAGTTTATTTTAAACTTCAAAACTATTATCCTAATATATTCATAATTGTTTTAAATTTAGTAATTGAGAATAAAAGCTTTTTGAACATTTGTTTTTTAAAAAAAGTTTTTTCCACACTTTCTCAGGATCTGTTGTAGTTTACCATAAATTTTGATTTTTTTCTTCATGAAAATTTCAAAGTGTTAAAATTTGACATTTTGCTTTTTAATTCATGTAATATGAGTATTTGTTTTTAATGTCCTAAATAGAATTAAATAATGAAAACCATACCTTCTTAAATTAAGGCTTTTTGTTTTTATGTGTGTTGCATGGTGTACAGGAATGTGATAAAGGCAACTTTATATTTAGACTTTGAATTTATTCCCTTATAAATAATCACTAGCAATTTGTTTATTTATTTATAATTTATTCACGAAATTTTCCAGAATGTCACTCAGAGGGGTCTTTATGAAATTAAATGTTTTCACTCTTATAACAACATCAACAAAATTACACATAAATTTTTAGACTTCACCAGAAAATCAAATATAGCTCTTTTCTTCAGAATATTATTATCATAATACTATAATGGAATTTTTACTTGATGATGACTTTTATTTATGATTTGGTTTTGTCCTTAGACGACAATATGAATATGGTTAGATTCAAGGCATTAGAGTCACAATACACTTTCTACAGTATAGGTATTATATGTTTTGTAGTTACATACTTTTTACCATTCTGACAATGGACTAGAAGATGACAAAAGAAAAGATTGATATCAAAATGTCTTTTCTTCTAATTTCTGTACACTGTAAGTAGTTTGAAATTGTATTTCTAAAACAAATGATTGCCATCTTAAATGCATCATTGACAAGAGTCAAGTGTAACGCAGCAGCGATGATGCAGTGTGTCACTAACAGTGGGAGCACTTCACAGGGCAGGAGCTGGCATTACCTGAATATTGTCGATTACAATAAAGAAATTGTTGAGTACAAGAAATTCATAGCAGCACAAATCCAGATAATGTTTTACTCATGTAGCAGTATATTTTCATTCTGAACTAGTATTTTCCTACAAAAGATCAACATTTACACTGAGATATCAAGTGAAATATTTATTCAAAACCTCACCTTATAATTTCTTTCTTTTATTAACTTGTATTTATTATATGAAAACCGTATCACAATTAATACTAAAGCACTGTATTAAATGATACTAGGTGATAATAAAGTTGAATGAAATATTCTACTTGAACTGTTAATACAGATACATTTCAAAGCCAGCAGAGCATCTGAAGTTAGGGGAGTTGCCAGAAGCAGCTACTGAGAAGGTGAGAACAGCTCAGCCTAAATTCTTGGCCTAAGTGGTACATTTCACGGTCCCAAGAAACCTCATAGCGTACCATAGTAAAAAGGAAGTGGTAAAGCGGTGGGAAGCTAAAGTAATAAAGTAGAAGTAAGTAGCTGTATACCATGGGTTAGTCTGCAGTTTGATTTTGGTCAGCTGACTACCAATTACTATAAACTATAAACATCCTCCAAAAACAAAAGGCAAAATCTAATGCTTCTCTAATATATTATTTGCAATGTCCAGTTGTCTATAAAAATATTAGACATTTAAATAATAGAGCATAATTCATAGCCAAGGAAAAGGTGGTTATTTGAATCTGTTACCCCAGATTGAAATTTAGCAAAATACCTATACAGTTTTTTTAAATGTATGTAAAAAAATAATAGGAAAATATGTTCTAAGAATTAAAGGAAAATAAGGTATTGATGAAGGAATAGGTATTCTCAGAAGAGCAATAAAAACTATAAAAAGCAAAGACTAAGTCTAGAAATCCTGAAGCTGAGAAGAATAATTATTTAAATGAATTCATTAGGTAGGCTCAAAAGCAGCTCGGAAATATCAGGAAAAAAGGAATAGCAAACCTGCAGAAATAGGCCTGTTCTCCTGCTTTACCTTGGTCTTAACCATCCAGTAGAAAAGTATGAAGACGAAATACAGGAAGC
>NDGN011327802.1:0-10349 GCA_002564285.1 Tympanoctomys barrerae
AAGGACAGCCTGAATAACATAGCAAGATCCTACCTTAAAATAAATAAATAAATAAATGTAATAAGTAAATTTAAAAAAAAAGAGAATTTTTGAAATTGTAAGAGTTTAGGGTGGCAAATGAGGTAAGGAATAATTCTGACTCAGGACTAAACCAAGTTAATTATCTATCACATATACACAAGCGTGCACACATACACATATACACACAGAACCAAAGTGATTAAAATAATGAGTTTAATGTAAGGAAAAATTTATGCATAAATTATGTAAGAAAGCTTCATCTTATTTAGGATTATTACATAGATGGAATATGTTCATCATAAATGGGATAAATTAACTTAAAATACATGCCTTCATAATTACAGTATTTTATCCTATTTATCACAATGATTTAATCATGAAACAAAATGAGCTAATTTAGAGATTCTTGATATAGTATATGGGATGTATGAGTTTGTTTGTATGAGATGTATTGGGCTTAATAACATACTAAAAATTCAAATAGTCTCTGCGTAGTAATATTCACAGGTCAGAAGAAGTCAGCTCTTTGCGAAAAATTTAGTGTCTCCTGTACTACTAAAGGAAGCAATTTACAATTCATTTCCTACTAGGAAGCTGATACTTCTTTGAGGTGCCATTATGATTTATTATCTTCAGTTTTAATTTACTAATGAAAGGTCATGTTCTCTTCAGTGAGAAAGTATCGGTTTAATTTAAAACAGCGGTCAGTGGGTGGTGGTAGTTAGTGCTTCCGGGGCACAGCAGCCCAGAGCAGAGCTCCAGAGAGGGCAGGAGAGGTGAGGCCAGAGCAGGCACTGAGGGAATGTGGGGCTCAAGGCAGGCTACAGTCAAGACCTACAGGAATAATGAGGACCAGGCCCTGCAGGAGGTCAAAAGCCAGGCACACAGGAAGCACAAATGCCAGAAGGCAGAGCAAACATATGGCAAAAGTTTAGTCAAGTGGTTCTTAACCTTTGGGGATCGTGTGTCCCCCCCTGAGAATCAGATAAAGCATTTCCAGAAAAAGCAAGTTCATAAACAGATACACGTGGAACTGTGCGGCATCAGAAGACAATTTGCTCTTCCTGATACTAATATTAGATATTACGCTAAAAATGTTCATTTTTGTTTTCTAGGAATCATGCAATAATTAATGGTCATTTCATGGAATATCTTAATTGAACACTACTTGTCCTGAAAGGAATTATAGCTTCAACTGTGTGGTGTGAACTACAAATTGAGATGGTGATCGCTCTTAGACATGGCTATGTGTACATAGGTTTGGGATCCAGCCCATTCCTGTATTTTTTGCTTTCATCAAGATAATTATTGAAAATTATGGAAAACTTTTGCTAACCATTACTGCCTGCAATTTACTTGTAGCTATTTCATACTTAGATAAGAAAAGATCATCTCAGAGAACATGAGATTAACAGTACATAACTTAAATTGCATTAGTGTCCCCTAAATGTTGGTCCTCAAATTAATCTATGACATCTGTAATATGGAGACTGTCAAAAATTTAGCACAATGTAAGTAGAAATAAATCTTGGAGACTGGGAATGGAGGTGCTCCTATAATCCCAACTCCTGGGAGGCTGTTAACAGGCGGATCACTATGAGTCTGCTCTAGTAGTGAGACCCTGAGCACCCTGTAGACCCTTCCCTAAAATACAGGAAAAAAAAAAAAAGAAAAGAAAAAAAGAAAGAAATCTTGGCAAATTTCTCACTACAGAAAAAAATAAGATCTATTTTTTTCTAAGCAATAAGAACAATGACTTAAATTAGACAGTTTTCTAACTGGTTCTCCAGAAAAGCTTTCTATTTATGAGTAGGTTTTGACAAATGGATGTAGGAGGAGTTTCCCGTAGTGTTTTTGATGGTAACTGTACAGCTCTGTCATCTAGATGGCTCTCTCTCCGCCTCCACCAAGGAAGCCAGACAGTAAGTGAAATTCTTTCCAAATAATAGACCTGAGAATTTATTTTCTATTTTTTTTCCTCACAGAAAAGACCTTTTCTTTTTTTCCTTTGGAATATAAATAAATAGCTTCAGAATTGGAAAGAATGCCTCAAATTTAGCTCCCTTGAGTTTTTTTCAAGGTCACATGCCTTGTTAAAGTTGGCTGTTTTAATGAGTACATAAAATTAATGAGTACATAAAATTATTTCTGAAGTGTTCAATAGTTAAAATGAAAAGTGAAGCCTGTTGCATTCACAAACATAGAAAAATTAATTTGCATTTGGAAGCATCACAGTTTCTCCAGCCACAGTGAGAACATTAAGCACTATCTTTCAATTTGTTTTCCCTGGAAAGAACATTTCCGATATTGTGAGTCTTAAATGGCACTTAAAGCGCCTTCAGGATATGAACACATGCGGGGGGAGATGGAAAGCAGGCAGGACCTAGAGTGACTGACATCTATGTCCACGTGCATGTTCAGAGAAAATGACAAAGCTGCCATTTGCACACAGTTGTCCTCAGATGAGCAGAAGACATGTGTTTTAATGGATTATTCCATGTGATAGAGACACTTTTTTCAATCTTCATTCTGAGACCAAAGTCCAAGTGATTCATTTTCAGAGTGCTCGTTTTCATCACTATCTTCAGAATTGGCTTGAAGGACAGTAAATGAGATTTGAAGGAACTTTCTGGATAACTTTATTCATGCCTCTTCTTGTAGAGCTATAGACTTTTACTTCCTACTGCTTCAAAATATGATTTGTTATATCTGACTTTTATAAAGTCAACACAACTAAGATTCTACTGTGTTGATACTGCCTTTGATCAGCAAAGATCTAGTTATGTAGGGAACATTGCAACTTAGACATCTTGCAAATTAAGTCAACTCAATAGGCATATAATCTTCATTTTATTTGATTTGCCTACATTGTTTAATTTAAGCAAATACTAATAGAAATAAGCATATGCATGAATAATCATAATGAAAGACTATAGTACATTAATTCCTATTGCTTGGAAGTTGTAGTTGCCATAGTTGAGTAAAAGTGATTACATATTACATAACCCTGGTATGTAAAACTCTACACCACCCCACAGAAATTGGGACTAAAACAATATTTAAGTCTCAGGTAATAATAAAAATAATATTTTCCAAAATGAGAAATACTAGGATAGGAATAAAATTAAAGACTAAAATACTTATCATGTTTGAGCTCTATTAATTATAGATTTCCTAATCTCAAAATCCATCTTTATACTAGACTCTAGAGACACAAGTATTTGGTCTGAAAGATAATAGAGTATCTGAAAATGCAATATGTGTAGCTATGTCCATCAATCATTTGTGAGTAGAGGTAACTGGAAATATTTTATACTAGCAAAATAAAAATATAAATAAGTGGGAAATGAAGTTCATCCATTGACAGATTAGTAAAACATTTTAGGAGTGGTCTGCTAATTCTGAGAGGAAAACATTAATTAGGACATATTTTTGTTCCCTAAGTCATGATAATTTTCATTAAAATGTTAGTAACCACAGAAAATATCTAATGGAAAAAGAAAGAAATGCTTAAGATTTGATGTAAAATACTGAATATCAAAATAAAAGTACAATAATGATTCTTTGTGTGAATAACATATTAAAATCAATATATGTATAAATATTGTATTTGACTTAACTTTCTTGTTGGTTTTGACCCAGTCATGAAAAACTAATGTGGTGCTTCTGTAATCTCTTAGAACTGAACAATTAGCTTCACATTTTAATTAAAATGAACAAAATGTTAAGCAGTAGAAACATTATATCACATCTCATTTTAAATGGATCACCAGTTTCCTTATTACTATCTTAGCTAGTTGGTGGAGTGTTTATTCTCGTAAAAGGCTTAATGCCTCTGTTTAAAATCTTTCTCAGTGGAGCATAGAGTCAGTGCTTTTACAGGTATTTTTTACAACATGGGGAAATGACATTAGAGATAGTTCTGAAATTCTAGTTCAAACCATGGGTTTAAATCACTTTAGAGGAGAATGCCTTCAAAAGATGTTCGTTGTACTGGGACACTAATGGTAATATATTGAGTTTGGAAAACTACTAAAGAAGTGAGGAATACAGATATCTATCCTCATTGTATAAATGGCTTCAGATGCGCAGCTCAGGCTGGTACAAAATTTGAAGAGTACTCAATGGGAAGCATTTGTCTGCAAAGAAGCCGCTGTGAAGGGTGCCTGAGGATGTATTTTCTGGACGCGTGTTCCTTTCTCCTTTTCATTATTTTCCCTGTTGCTCCTCAAACTGCTTTCCAATCGTAGCTCTTTTATCTGCGTTGAGAGATCACAGTCAATCCTCCAGGAGGGGAAATCACGGCTCATGAAAAACAAGAGTTGCTAAGACAAAAGAAAAACCTTGGATCACTTAACCAGAGGGAAAAGTTCTGAGAAGAGATGACACCTTAGGTCACAGTTCCTGTAGTGAGCAGTGAATCTGGGGGTTCAGAAAGCAGAGTTCATGAGTTCCTTTTCTTCCCCCTTTAGAACAAATACACCCTTTTCCTTTTTAATGAAATATAAATGTGGTGTGGTAGAAACACATTTATGTTTATGATAAACGTGCCTTGTACCATATTTTGCATTTATTCTTGGTGGAGTTTCACTCCTCCTATCTCCCTGGGACCATGAAACTAGACTTTAGGTCTCCCCATAGTCCATCTAACTACATAAATTTAATTATTTTCAATGAGAACTGCTACAGCTGCAGAATACAAAATCTGAAAATATTTTGTCAAAGAGACTGACTTAGGTGAGAATAAAGTTAAATGATTAAATATAGATTCCAAACAGCAAGAAAAAATAGTTCCTGTCTAGAAACACGTAATTATGTGTTTCTTGTGCGGAGCAGGGGCCTGGCATTTCCAGCATCCGTGTCGGCCGCCGGTGGTCCACGGCTCTACACCGCCAGCCTGCTCGTTAGCGCCGTGGTCACCTCAACTTTGCCTCAGGCCGTTAACTAGCGAACTGCACATTTGACCTTTGTTCTACAGATATTTTCAAACAGTGCGCTAGGCCCTGTTTTTAATTTGGGTTCTCCATTATGTGTAGACTGACTTTGGGGTAGGCAAAGAAATCAATACATGTCATTAAAGAAAGAAACGTAGCTTGAGACATTCCACAGAGGAGAAAAGCTCTGTTTGAAAATAAGATTCCTCTCTAATGCTTTTCCAGATAATTAGCTTTGGCCAAAATTAGAAATGGCCTCTTCTGTGTTGTGTTCAAAGGAGAAAAAAAGACAGGAAGTACAATATGTGACAATTTATAAATGTTTTAAATGAAATATATTGCCACTGGATGCAGGAATCAGTTGGGGAGGTGTGCCTTTTGAACATATCTCTGTCTCTAACAATCCCTAATTCAATAAAACACAAAATCAAATGTAGATAACAGCCATATGCTTGAAAGCAAACAGTCCCCTAGGATATCAGCGAAGTTTGAAACTTTTGTGATTGGCATGCTTCAAACCACAAGTGTAAAATGTGCATCAGACTTATAAATTAAAACATAAACTAGCTTAAGGAAATATTTTATTAGATGATGCTAGTATTGCTGGATCCAATTTATGAAATATTATACAGCTTTGCAAAAATAAGTAGGACTCATTTTCAGGAAATTCTCATGATGGACTGTGAAGTGAGAGATTCCGTGGGAATAACTAGGGACCAGTCTTTTTTTTTTTTTTTTTTATCCTGTATTTTAAGGAAGGGTCAAATCCAAACCATCTCCATATCGCTGTCTGTCTTTCTGCATCTTGCTGCCTGCCTCTGTCAGGAGGCTTGCTAGTGGGATGTAGAAAAGTGAGAAAGGTTATACAAAAGCCTGTCAATGTTGGTTACTTCATTTTTTTAATATTAATTTTATTGAGAAAGAAGTAGCAATGAGACAGTTTCAAAACAGGTTAGTAGGACAGTTATAATAACAATTCATTGCATATTGTTATCCTCATACTAAAGACAGAGATCACCATGAAAGGACAGATACTGCCTTAGCTTTCATATTTTTTAAATTACTTTACTGTGTTGTAAAAGGTATATTACTTTGATAATTAAAAGTAAGGTCAGTTATTTAAAAAGTCGGTGATAACAGAGCCAGTTGAAAATGTTGTTCAACTTTACAGGAGTAATTGGGCATTTTTATTGTCAACAGACCCAGAGAGAAAAACCTTGCGAGGTGGGGGGTGGTGCATTTTTTTGTACAGTTCTTAGCCACGTGATAGATCAGGAGCCCTTACTGGCGCTCGGCCTCAAGGGCATGGGAAGCAACGAAGTGATAACTATGCTAGTCCATGCTTCTTCCTTGCCTTCAGAGAGCTCGGGGCAAACAAGGCTGCAGGCTCAGAATGAGCAATTGTGCTCTAGGCTTTCCCCACTCTGCTGTGCTGGTGCAGTGCACAGAGCTGGCCAGCAGCCAGGGAGTAGCCTTCACCCTGCTCCCTAACTCCTACAATGGGTATTTAGCCTGGTCTAAATGTATACATTACTTCCGCCTGGACATACTGCATGCGAAGTGAGAACTTGGCAGGAACAAATGACATGTCCTTATTCCTACTAGAGCAATTTATAAAGAAATGTGTTTTGTTAAAATTTTGATGAATCCATAAAATTTTAAAAACAGGTGGACACATTTTTCTATCTAAAATTTCTTTCAACTTTTGATTTATCCATCATTCAATATTATCCTGATATTGGTGTCATGGAATTTTTAATTAATAAATGCTATAATGAAATACATATTGACTCAGTGCCTCACTAAATGATAATTAACTTTGGGTTAACATTCACAAGCCATTCCACATTATTAGATTTCACTTGGCTTATTTATAAAATCAGACAGTTGAACTAAATCACTGATTCTCAATCTCAGCTGCTGAAAGATTTTAGATAATCATCCCTACTCCTCCAGATCAATAAATCTGAGTGTCTGAGGGAATAATCTATCTGTACAACTTGAAATATGTCCTCAGAGATGATGATATGCAGATAGGGGAGAGCGCTGAAGGAATGGATGAGATCTTCAGGTTCTTTCTAGTGTATCTACATGTATTCACTGTCACCGCATCTTATGTGGTAGGGCTGCTAAATATCAATACATCTTATGTGCTGTTTGCAATATGCTACACATAAGAACTATCTCAGCCTTAGTCTGGCATAACTTAGAGTTCTGCCCCTTCAATATCTTCTGTCTTCTAATGCACTATGCCTGGAAGGCCCAATATTTCCTCATAATTTGGAAATGGGACATTTAGTTTCAAGATTTCCAAGACATCTTTGCTCTTTAGCATGGTACCACTGACATGAAACACTGAATGTACACACGTGGCTGTCCCATTTGGTGGCTTGTGCTACTGGTGGTACATAGATGAGTACCCACACAGTGGAACTGTTCCACACTGCTGGCGAGGCAGTCACGTATCACTGGTGGTTCGGGACCATCTTTGGCAGTAAGACATAGGAGTTATGGCACTGTCATAAACGTGTTAAGGACTTAAGATTCTCAGTGTTTTAAAGAATATATATCTTGCAGGAATTTCTAATTCTAGAAGCCATTAAAAGGTAAAAATATATATGGAGTAATTGAATAAAGGCTTGGGTGCCTGTTGGGTATAAACTGTGAAGCAAGCCCTGGGGTAAGAAGATGTGGCTCTTGATTTAGAGCAGGTATCTACCAGAGCAGATTGACAGACACAGGAGGTACAATGTCAGATAACACGGGCTGTGAAGCAAAGAGTAGTGCTGGATGTGCAACAGGGAATGAACCTACAGGTGCTGCGCAAGTTAGTCAGGGAAGGAATTGAGAGGGGGAGGTGTTGAAGGGAGATCTCCCAGACAGGTAGAAAGAGTGAAGTAGGAGTCGAAAGCAATTTTGAGTGGAGGAAATGAGGTATGATAAGCCTAGAAACTTGTGCAGAAATCTTGATAAATGGGATGTGATTGATATATACGGTGAGTGGTTACATTTTAAAAATTGCAATGAGAGATACGTTGTGGTTGAGCCCCTCACAATATGTCCCCTCACTTTGAGCACACAATCACAATTTTTGCCACTTGTGGAAGCAGTTCTAGAAGTCCTCAGAGTCTTTACAAGGTAGAATCAATGCTACAGCAGATGCTGCCGTGAGTCACCATCCAATGGAAAAGCAAGCTCATGAAAGAATATTATGCTGTGTCTTCATTCATCTCATTCACTAGATGTCACACTGTGTGACTTTTGGCTCTTTCCCAAAGTCAAAATGACCATATTTTTAATTATTCAGGACATTGAGGTAGCCAGGACAGCATGACTAAGACACAATACACAAGTTCTGGAAATGCTTATGAAAGGGGCAAGAACAGTGGGATGAACATGCTCAATTGAGGGGAAAACCTTTGAGGCAAACTTAGGCGATGTGTGTTTGGCTGTAGTGAATTTTAAAAATCTGAACACTCATATTTTGCAATTACACTCCGTATTTTATGTGACATGTGGTGTGTGGCTTTTGGCTGTAGTGTATGAGAAGGAAGAGAACTCTCCGCATACAGGTAAGGGGTCAGGCAGACAGCTTCTGTGCCCTGCGGAGACGTTTTATCTGACCATTACAGTGCTTCACAGGGGAAAGAGGTGTGCTTGATTTCTGATGCTGCTTCTGCTTGGACTCTGAACTCTAAAAGGGAAAGTGGACTCTAAAAGAGAAAGTGGAGTGAAAGGACAAAAGTAGAGGCAAGGGATCCATCTGGTAGCCTATTGCAAGCACAAATAAGACATTCCCGCATACATTTCATCAGCCTGACATACAGCCTCTGAAGAAATACTGGCACACGGAAGACTTTTTTTCTTTAAATAGTTCAAATCTGTCTCCGAATAATTATATTTGATTTCTACATTTCAGGGATGTTTCAAGGCCAAGATTAAAAGCTAACATACATAACCCAGTTCTTGAAGGATAATTAGTGGGAACGTCTATCGTTTGTCTGTATTTATTATGCTCCTGCTTTCTCTGGAAATAGTGTCTTGATTGTAGGAAAATAATTATATGGATGTAATCACTGTTCCAGCAGCTTAGATTTAGAATCAACCAAAGAATATAATACTTTTAATTGAGATATTTCATAGGTTAAAAGGCTATACATTGAACTGGGAAAGAAGATATAAATTTTTCATAGACCAGCACTAATTGGTTCTGTGGCAGAAGCTAAGGTTTCTGGCCTCTCTACGGTACTAGTGCCTTACTGTGTTTCTCACAGTTCAGTTATTTTCTAATTATATGACGATTAATTCCTGGTCCTTCACTGTAATCACAGGATATAATTTGCTAAAGTAGGATCCCTCTTCAAATTTCTATCTTCACAAGTCAAATTTCACATTGCATTTATGTGGGCTTTTTTCCCTTTGTTTCAATCTCAGAGGAAGTGCATCCAGAGCTTTCTGTTTTCTCTAATCTGTTCTTTTGCTTTTTTCCAGAGTTGTGATCCATCAAGTATTGCTTTTTTTTCTATGATTTATTATCCTATCACTGTCATCATGAAGAAAGACTGAGAAAACTGTCCCAATGTACCCTTTGGCTGAGGACAATAACATTGTGTTTTCTCTTCACTGTCCATGCCCATGTTAGAGCAGTTGGGATTATACCTGTGTTTTAAACTTTGAACTCAGAGTCACTTCCCTGTGTAGTATTGCCAGTCACAGCAGTTCTAAAAGTTTATACCTGGGAAATGTACATCCCTTCTGCATAGGGCCCACAGTCATGAAGCAAGTTGCATTTCCAAAGCTAACTCCAGAGGGGCTGGGTGCCCAGAAGGCAGAGAATTGGGAACCAGTTAACATTCTTATTATGGCCTCTCCTGTATACACAAATATCTTCAGGTTTCTTCCACATTCAAATAAAGATGCTCACAAACCAAGCTTTTGAATTTCCATGTGGGGACTCCTATGGAGTTGATAGCGTTATACTCTATCAATCAACCTTTTTTTTTTTTTTTTTTTTTGGTGGAACTGGGGATTGAACTCAGGATCTTGCGCTTGCCAGGGAAGTGCTTATTCTACTGAGGCATCTCCCCAGCCCCTCAATCATCCTTTTTAAAGGGTGTTATTTTGCAAACCTGAACTCCATTGTTCTATGTTACTTTCAGTGTTCTAATTATTGTACTCAACTGCTAGGTAGGCCATCTCAAAATACCATCTACCAGGAGGCTTAAACAACAGAAGTGAATTTTCTTACCATTCTGGACAGTGAATTTCTTTCTATCTCTTCTTTTTCTTCTTTCTTTCTTTGTTTTGTTTTGTTTTGTTTTGGCAGAACTGGGGATTGAACTCAGGTCCTTGAGCTTGCCAGGCAAGCGCTTATTCTACTGAGCCATCTCCCCA
>NDGN011327817.1:756-10756 GCA_002564285.1 Tympanoctomys barrerae
TCCAGAATTGAACTCAGGCCCTCACACTTGCCAGGGAAGCACTTATTCCACTGAGCCAACTCCCCGGCCCCAAAGCTACAAATTTTTAATGCCTATCTGAATACATTCATGAAGAGAAAAGCTTTCATTGTTTAATTACTTTAAAATTATTTATTAAAAAGATTTAATTAATTAATTAAATTTGTGTGGTACAGGGCTTTGCTGTGCAGCTTGGATTCACTGTGATCCTCCTGTCTCGGCCTCCCCAGCTCTGGGATTACAGGCATACACCACCATGCTCAGTTTGGGTGGCCATCCAGGTGGGCCTGGGGTTCTGAGGCCAGCACGGCATGCAGTGTGAGTGATTGAACTTAGGTCCTTGCACTTGTCGGGCAGGTGCTTAGACCACTAGGGCGTATTCCCAGCCCCAAGAACTATGTATTTATATTAACTGTGGCTTTCTCATGGTAAGAAATAATGTGGCTATCAATCTGATACAAACTTCTGGGAGTTTTAAATACTTTGATGTGGATACTATCAGGGTAATTGTGAGCACAGAGAAAATAAAAGTAATGTCTCACTATTATGATAACAGTTTTAACCTTTCAAATTTCCCAATATTGTTTTGAGTCCCTGATGCGTGTATTAATTATCCTTTATAAACCTTTTCTTCATGTTTATATTTACCCCACCCTGAAAATTATCTAGAATATTTTACTCCATGAAGACAAGGATCTTTGTCTTGTTTATTTATGATCCAAAGTAATCAGAGGGACCTGGTTGATAGCTCAGTGGTCTAAAGCGCCTACGCAGGCAAACTTAGGCAAGCTTAAACAAGCCCAGAGATGGTGGTTTGGATCCTGGCACCACAGGCCATGCTTGCCCTGCCCCTTGGGCAGACTGAGCCAGCCAGAGTCTGGGCGTGGTGGCACACCTGTAATCCCAGCACTGGGGAGGCTGAAAGCAGAAGAATCGCCATGAGTCTGAGCTGCGTAGTGAGACCCAGCAACAACCAAATACATAAAGAAAGAACTAAAAAAGTTCAAATAAAGTAATCAAAATAGTGTCTATTCTATGATGTACAGTGATATTATTTGTTGAATTTCCAAAAAAGGAAAGATGAGATGCATGAATTCTCGTTCCTTCTCCTTCATGTCTCCAATCAGCCTGCATGATTTAGCCTGATTTAGGCTGCTCTCTACTGTAAAATAGAGATAATATAAGTACCTGAATTATATGTTTATTGAAAAGATAGAATATGACTTGATCTTGATGGCATATACCTATAATCCAAACAATCTCAGAGGCTGAGGCAAGAGAACTTCAAGTCTGATCAAATTAGGAATTTACTAAGAAACCCTGTCTTAAAGTAAAGAAAAAAAAAAAAATGGCTGAGAATGTTGTTCAGCATGAAAGCCCTGGATTCAATCCCTAGCGCTGCAAGACAAGATAAAGTATGAAAATGACCCTAAATACTTCTCAGAATGACCAATACATGGTGGTGAAATTATAGGCAATTGCTTACTCTGGTGTTTTAATAAAAATTGTAGAGCATAAGTTTAAGATCTAAGGTGTTTAGTGCTTAGGTGGCCGCTCCAGGACATCTTCAAGCATTCAGTCATCTGTGTTCCTGAAACAATATCCTACCATGTCATTTTCATCTTAAGGTTATGTGCTGTTCCAATGTAGTTCATGAAGCTTCAGTTATCTCTTATGAACTGAAGACCAGAGAAGAAAGGCAGAAAGGTTTTAAAATAATGACTACCCAGGCTGAGCCTGCTCTCGTTAGGTGCTTTCTCAGAAGTCTCCTACTCTATTTTGTATTTTACTTGGCTACAATCTGGTAACATACAAGGGAAGCAGAGAGATTGGCCTTTTGTTCTATGGATTAATATACAGAGCTAAACATTAGGTTTCCTATACGAAGGAGAAACACGAAAACAGATGGCCTATGCTAGAATACTAAAATAGGTGCTATGTAGCATACAGTGAATTATTGTGTGAAGTGTGATTGACACAGCTGCTTTTTTTTTTTTTTTTGCTCGTGTATGGAGACAACTGTCTGACCTAGTACTGAACTCAGCACCTCACCATTCTCTGCCTTTATCCCCACTGAAGGGCAGAGGCTGTGCATCAGACTGTGTCTAGTGTTTGTCCCAGGATCAAGCAATGGAAATTTATATGTACCATACATCAGATGTGATGTTGCTCCACTGACTACTAAGCATTTTAGGCTGAACTGAGAGCTCTACAGCCTCTCTAAGTTTTCTGCATCTTATCCCAATTATATTTCATTTAATAACACTCAGTGAAATATCTAGTGGCAAGGGAAATGAAACTACATGCTTTTATGGGATCATTCATCAAGAACTAATTGAAGCTTTCATACAGTTTAGTGCTGATAAAACAGTGTAACAATAAACAATAACAAAATTCACTGGAGAAGGATTTGTTTTGCCGTGAGGAAAATGGTTCCGTTTCATCCTGGGATCCCTGGTTAAAAGAGTCTCCAATTTACAAAGGGATAAGCGCAGGCTCCTCTGCATAATGACGGGGTGGAAACTGTGTCAAATGTATTAGTGTTGCTCCACTGGAGCTATTCTCATCCTAAGTATTTGCTATTGTGTGGGATTCTGGCAGGAGGCTGCAGGGCCAATAGGATTTTTAAAAGTTTCTTTTGCTATTTATTGTCACTGTGCTTGAAGCAGCTCTTCCGTAGTTTTTATAGGGAAAGACAGAATTTCTTAAAGTGTACTTTCACAAAGTTCACATTTTAAAAATTACATTTCAGAAACTTTCCTTTTAAAAGACTTCTGTGTAAGCAGGTAGGTGGATCTCTGTCCTTGCAATTTATGGTTTTTTAGATGTGGTGTTTGGACAGTAAAGTGAAAAGCAAGAAATAGAGAATGCACCTTTTGAGGTGTTTCCTTGGGAATCATTTGAAAGGAATGGTGGCAAAATAAAATGTATGAAAAATGTGTTGTAAATGGTTGTACTCCTGAGTATCTATTTGCATAACCTCCTTAAAACATGTTGCTATATTTATACGACCTAGATGGTAGTAAGAAACTTACTTTAGGCACAGATTTTACTTAGTAATTGGTGTGTCTTATACATAATAACCACAGATTTTATTGGCAAAATGTATTACCTACACCAACTTGACTTGAGGCAATAAGGTTGAGCTCTCTATCAATACTATTTTTAAAATATTCAAATAATATTTTATGGCTACAGATTTTAGATAAATGACCATGATATAATAAAGCTCATAACATAAGACACCATTAACAATGATAAATGTGTTTTGAAAATCTACCTGAAAAATAAGAAACTAGTAACACAGTCAGATGTAATTCTAAAATGCAAATTTTGTTCAAATTTACTTTGCATTATAAAAAGTAATTTCTCTTAAGGGCTTTTTAAATAGTGGCTTTCCAAAAGTCTTAATACATCTTAAACAAATTTCTTATAAGCCAAAATTATTCCCCAGAATGAGAAGGATTTAGAGAAACTGCACTCATTCTTTTGATTAGCTAAGAAGCCAAATTAATACTTATGTACTTTTGTGATAGTTCTGTTAATTTGTGTATATGACAATAAAGTGTGACTTATGAGTTCATATTATGACATCTAAGAAGAATCAATGGAATGAGTTTGTTTAGGCACTAAACAATTATTTTAGATTGTACAACATATATATGCATATATATGGCATACATATATTATATGTGTATATATAAATATAATATTGGAGTACACAACTATATGACACATATTAATAGAGGTGAAAAATCAAATAAACAATAACACAATTGTAATGAGGTGAAGTTAGTAATCCATTATCAAAAAGGGATAGGTCAATTAACAAAAAAATATTAACAACAAAATATTAGAACTGAAGCAAACTTCGAAAAAAATGGATTTATTAGACCTTTACAGAGTGTTCCATTTAACAATATCAAAATAGACATTCTTCTCAGCTGCACATGGGGATTTCTCTAAAATAGACAATATACTAGCCCATATAACATTCTTAAGTAAACATAAAGGGAGTGAAATTATCCTATGCATATTATCTAGCAATAGTGCAATGAAATCGGAAATTAATGACAAAAGAAACTGCAAAAACTTCGTAAACACATGAAAATTAAACAACACTACTCAGAACAACCAATGGGTGACAGATAAAATTAACGAAGAGGTAAACAATATCTACAATCAAATGAAAATGCAAATCCAATCAACCAGAATATGTAGAATGCAATAAAAACAGTCCTAAGAGAGAAATTTATAATTGTGAATTCTCAGAATGAGTTCATATAAACAAACTTATGTTCCACTTCAAACTTCTAGAAAAAGAAGAGCAATTGGAGCCCAAAACTCATAAAAGGGAAGAAATTGTAAAGATCAGAGCAGAAATTAATACAAATGAGATTAAGAAAACAATGAAATGAATGAATGAAGAGTTGGTTCTTTGAAAGAATAGGTACATTTCATAAATCCTTCACAAACTTATCATATAAAGAAAAAATAAAATCTCACATCATACAAGAAGTAATGAATAGGGTGACATCACAATAGATCATAGAGAAATTCAGAAGATTATGAATACCTCCTTTGAAAATCTTTACTCTCATAGGATGGGAAAAAAGAAACGAACAGATTCTTAGAAACATATGACTTGCTAAAGCTGAACCAAGAACATATAAAAATTCTATATAACTCAATATCAATTAATGAAAATAGAAAATGTAATAAAAATTTGCCAACAAAGAAAAGCCCAAGTCCTCATGGATTCACAGTTTAATTCTACAGGAAACTGCAAGAAGACTTACTGTCAATACTCCTCTAACTCTTTAATGAAATTGGAAGGGAAGCAATACTCTCTAACTTATTCCTGAGGGCAAGTATTATCCTTATGCCAAAACCAGAGGAAGATCCAACCAACAAAGGGAACTATAGACAAATCTTCCTAATAAGCATAGATACAAATATCCTAAATAAGACTCTAGCAAACAGAATTCAGAAAATCATCAAGATTATACACCATAACCAAGTGGATTCATCCTAGGATTTGCAAGGATGGTTCAATGTACACAAATCAATAAACATAATACACCATTTCAAAAGAGCCAAAGATGAAAAATCACATGATTGTCTCAATAGATGTAGAAAAGGATTTTGATAAAGTCTAACATATTCATGATAAAACCCCTACAGAAAATTGGAATTGATGTTCTTTACCTTAATCTAATAAAAAGCCTTCTATGACAAATGAACAACCAACATCATACTGAATGGACAATGACTGAGATTTTCATTCCAAATACAGTAACAAAAAATATACCATTATTACCACTCCTATTCAAAGTTCTTGACACACTATCCAAAGCAATTAGTTTAGGGAAAGAAATTAAAGAAATGAGAACATAAAAGGAAGACTATAAATTTCATTATTTGTAGATGGCCTGATATTCTACATAAAAGAACCCAACACCTTCACTCAATAGATTTAATAAGAAAATTTAATAGCGTAGATGAATACAAAGTCATTGTTCGAAATACAGTAACATTCCTTTAAACAAATAAGAAACTCATTGAGAGAGAAAGTAGGGAAACAACACCCTTTATAATAGCACCTTCAAAACAATGAAATGTTTAGGAATCAATCTAATACGGAAAGTAAAAGATCTATACACTGAACACTATAGTAGTCTTAAAAAGGAGATTGAAGAGGATATAAGAAAATGGAAAGATATTACTTGCTCATAGATAAGAAGAAGCAACATCATGAAAATGGTCATATTCTCAAGATTGTTATGCAGATTTAATGAAATCCCAATCAAAATTCCATTAACATACCTCATGGATTTAGAGACAACATTCCTACAATTCATTTGGAAACAGAAGAGACCTAGGATAGCAAAGATAATTCTGGGCAACAAAGGCAAGAGAGGAGGCATCACAATCCCTGATTTGAAATTATACTACAAAGTTACTATGATAAAATCAGCATAGTAGTGGCAACAAAACAAAACAACCAAACCAAAAAAAAAAACACTCTTGAGGATCAGTGGAACAAATTAAGTGATGCAGACACAACTACAAACATACTCAGTCACCTCATTATTGATAAAGGAGCCAAACATGTTCACTGGAAGAAAGACAGCCTCTTTAATAAGTGGTGCTAGAAAAACTGCCTTTCCACACACCAAAGACTAAAACCATGTTTGTAACCATGCCCTGAACTAAACCAAAGTCAAAATGGATTAGAAGATATAAATATTAAAATAGAAACACTAAATCTACTGGAAGAGAATGTAGGTAGAAATCTTTTTGTTGTTTTTGTTTTTGTTTTATTTTGTTTTTAGGACAGGGTATACAGGGTGTAGAGGGTCTCACTGTATAGATTGGACTTGCAGCGATCCTCCTGTTTACAGCCCCCCAAGTGCTGGGATTATAGGTGCGTGGCACCACGCCCAGTCTCAGTTGCCATCTCAGTGCACCGTAGAGGCTGGGTCAGCATCTTAAAGATATAGGTATAAACAGACAGTTCATGAACAAAATGCAGACTACATGGGAAGTACTTCTAAAAATTGGTAACTAGGATCTTATCCTATATAAAAGTTTTTCACATCAAAAGAAGTCATCAATGAAATAAAAAGATAACATACAGTGAGAAAAAATTTAGCCAACTGTCCTTCAGACAAAGGATTTTTTTTCTAGAACATATAAAGAACTAAAAAGTATCAGACCCCCTCCACATTCAAAGATCCTATCCAAAAATGGGCAACTGAGATGAATACATATTTTTAAGATGAAGAAATACAAATGGCAAATGCATAAAAAGAATGTTCAATTGGTAATTCAAGAAATAAAACTTAAGACAATACTAAGATTGCATCTCACACCAGAAAAAAATAGCTATGATCAAGAAATCTATAATAGCTAATGCTGGTGGTGGGTGCTGTGGGGATAAAAGGTCCCATTTAACCCAGCTAGTCCCCTTCTATCTATCTATCTATCTATCTATCTATCTATCTATCTATCTATCTATAGTATTTAGTGCAGGGTCTACAGGGTCTCACTAAACAGATCAGACTTATAGTGATTCTCCTGTTTACAGCTTCCCAAGCAATGGGATTATAGGTGTGTGCCACCACACCCAATCTCAATTGCTACCTCACATGCCCTAGGAATGGGGCCAACATGGCAGGCCAGGAATCAGACCTTTGACCCCTGCATCTGCCTAAGCAGATGCTAAGCTTACTGGCTAGCCCCCCTCTTCTGGATATTTTTGCAGAATTGAAAACATCATACCATGGCAAAATATGTGTGCCCATGTTTATAGAGGTATAATTTGTAATAGCTAAATCTTGGAAACAACTCATATGCCCATCAATCAAGGAATGAATAAAAAGAGGTGGGGTTTTGGGTTTTTTTACAATGGAGTCCTGCAACTATGAAGACGTATAAGCTGAAGCCTTTTATAAGTAAGTGGATGCAATTTGAGACCATACTCATAAGTGAATCAGACTTGGATGTGCAAGCATCCTATTCTCTTAGTGTAAGAAACTGAAAAAGTAAATAAGATCCAAAATGTACAACAGATGTGGTGAAAGAGGAAGTAACTTCAAAAGGAAAGAACAACTGGGACAAGGAAGGGGGAAGGAGAAAAGAAGGATGGAAAAAGAAAAAAATACAGATAGATGATAGAAAGATAGATAAATAAATAGATAAGATAGATAACATAATTATACTAATTTCTATTAATTCATTAAAAACAGTTTGTGCTTATATTTTTGATTAATTTTTCATACCCATATCTTTTTAGCTGAGAAACTATGAAGATAGCAATACTCAATATATTAACTATTGTTAATCTGCTATTGTGTTTTAAAATTATTATTTTTATCATTCTTTTCTCTTTAAAATAAAATTTAAAGAAAGAGAGAAATGAATTTGTTTATATATATGGGGTACACAGTTTTTGGAAAGGGTATGAATTCTTCAAACAAAAAGAAATCAGAATTCTGTCTTTGATTAATGATGATTAAATGATTTTATCTGTATAAGATAAATATTTTATCTTTATAATACTTTAATACTTTTGCCAGAAGTTTATTATGGGTCTTTCACAAAATAAGTTATGTGAAAATGCAGGGCTATATGTAGCATATATTTCTCCATACATTATCTTCAGGTAAAATGAATTGGCATAGACTTCAGACTCCATACAGCAAATAAGAGCTAATTATTAAGTTCTAAGATTGCAGACAGCAAGTTTGAAATTTTACCCATTACATATAGGAAATTTTGTAAGGAGAAAACTATGTGCATAAAATATAAGGCAGTTTTATAAGTCTTATGTTGATGAAAATTTTATTGAGAAGAAGAATGTGGTTTGTTTATACCACTTAGAAGAGTATAATATTAAAACCTCTCATCTTCTGTATGCAGGAATGTCATAAAAGAATGTGATATGCAACCCCAAATCAAGGACCCTCAGAGAGTTTTCTGGGTGGCTTTTAAATGCCTTTTTTCAGGAATTTCAAAAGCAGTCTAGATGCAATATTTCATTGCAAAATCAACTAAGCACTTTAAAGAATAAGAAAAACAAAAATGTCATAAGACTTCTAAAATATTTATTTTATGTTACTTCCATGTGACCTGACTATTATCAGTAATTCCTACAAAATAGACATTTATTAATTTATGAAGAATACACTTAATTTGAAGTAATGTGACATGTTTGTGGCTCTAATGTCATAAAGGTATCCTCTGCAAACACTGAAAGGGCAGCAAACAGAAAAGTGTTTCTTATAGAAACAAAACAACAGCGTAATTTGATTGTAATATTTTTGGAGTTCTTCAAAAAGCATTTTAAATACTACCTTCAAAAACAATCGTATCATCTTGTAAAATAGTACTTTTTATTTAATTTTCTAAGAAGCACTAGCATTTAATTTGTTCTGAATAACAAGTAATAATAACAGTTGTGTATTGCATGTAGGCATGCAGGCAGTGAAGAGTGCTGGAAAGGTGTGCTAGGGCAAAGGTCCAGGCCAGTACTTCCCCAGAAGGCAGTGCCTAGGGCTGGGTCAGCCAGGCAAACACTGTGGGACATGGTCAGGTAGACAGATGCGTAACTTAAGAAGCAAATGCATTGTCCCAGTGTCTGGGTTTAGAGATCAAGGTATGAAGCAGCGAGGAGAGAGGGTGAGCCCCAAGTATCCTCATTAAGACAAGGTCAGGGTATGAGAGAAAGTTGGACAGTGAGGCACCAGCCAGGCTGTGCTTGATAGTCTGGGAAGAAGCCCTTCTGAAAGCCTAAGGTGGAGGCCAGGTCAAAGGTTAGCCTTTTTTTTTTTTTTTTAATCTTCCCAAATTGTGTAAAGCTTTTTTTTCAATTATAAGGCCATAGACATTTTGAAGCATTCAGAAAATACAAAAATGTATAAAGACAAAATTATTTTCAACAACCATGAATTCTATACATTTGATAAAATTATTTACAAACAAGTTTTTCCTTTGCTTTCTTCTACCTCTTAATTTTTAAGTGGGTCGACTAGGGAGATAGCTTGGTGGTCTAAGTGCCTGACTGGCAAGTATAAGAACCTGGGTTCAGTCCCCCATACTGCATGACATGTGTTGGAACCCCAGATGCGCCATGCTGGCCCCAAAACTGGTGTGCTGGAGCAAACCACAGGTGGATTGCTACAAGTCTGAGCTGCGGAGGAAGACCTGTACTAAATAAAAGAAACTAATTTTACAAATTCAAGTGGGTCAAACTGATACATAACTTTAAAAAAGTCATGCTGTTTTAATTATTATAAATCATGTATATATAATCATTCACAATAAAAGTTGTATTATGTGAATAGTAATTCTGTTGGTGAGTATACCAGATGAATTTTATCTATCTTGTGTAAGTGGACATTTGTTATGGTTTGTGTCTAGTTGCCCCCTACCCTGAAGTCTCAGGCAGTCATGAGGCAACTTCTATAGTTTGTGATTA
>NDGN011327894.1:0-11711 GCA_002564285.1 Tympanoctomys barrerae
TCTCTCTGTCTCTCTCTCTCTCTCTCTCTCTCTCTCTCTCTCTCTCTGTCTCTCTCTCTCTTACACACACACACACACACACAGTCATCACTGTACATTTAGTCCAGATCTCTCTCAAGGCTTTTGGGGCTCAGACTATAACATAACCAATGGTTTGGGAAGACTGTTCTTCAGGTGAACTGCATTGGAGTTTGTGCAAAGCCAGGTCTCTGGGCCCTGATCCAGAGTAGGCTAAACTGAAAGCTCTCAACCTTCTGTGGTTCACCCACCATCAGTCAGGCTTTGCCATGCAGCTGGTTTTAAACAATCCAGGGAATTTGTACAAGGTCATTTCCCAGACAGAATGAAAACAGCCAGGTGACTAACCAGCAGTGAGCAGGAGCCATAATTAACAATAGCAAAGTCTTCAAGCATGAAGATTTGGATGGAGTTCATATAATCACCCAAAGGTTGAAAGGCAATCTCAAAACTGTGTAGGCTCCAAATTTAGACGGCCACTTGGCTGAGAACAAGTTGAATGACATGTTTTTGGATGGAAGCCATGCTTTCTATTCTAGGTTGGACCCAAAGACAGGCAAAAGATATAGGAAAAGGATAAACTCTAGCAGGTGGAATTCAATGGATGGGTTCAACAAGTGTTTGGATTCATAGAGATATGAACAGAGGAGTGAATAGGGCTATAGTTTGTATCTTAAATGTCTTCCCAAACAGTCTTGTTTCAAGGCTTTTTCATCAACCCAAGAAGGAACTATTGGGAGTTGGTAGAGCCTTTAGGACATAGAGTGAAATGGAAAAAAAGCAAGACAGTCGGGACTGTGCCCTGGGAGGGGACACTGGGGCACCAGCTCCTCCTCTCTCCCTTTGCTCCCTTGCTTCCATGAAAGAAGCAGCCACATAATAAATACCACAACACCACACACTTGCACCATGAGGAACTGTGTTACAGGCTCAAAGCACTAGGACCAAGCAGCCATGAACACAATGTCTAAACCTGTGATCCAGAGCAAGCCTTTTCCATTTATAAGTTCATTTTTTCATACTGATGGAACACTGATTAATATAGATAGGCAGAAAGAAGGAAGGAGAAAGAAAGAAAGAGACCTTTATTTCTGTGATAATCAGCCATGCTGCAGTACTCTTGTCTTAGTTACTCTTCTCTCCTTGCTGGGACAAATACCTGACATTCAAAATGAGGGAAAGAAAGGTTTATTTAGCTCACAGTTACTGGAGGTTTCATAGTTTAAAACAGCCTGAATTATGTAGCAAGACCTAGAGGACAGGCTGGGGCGCCACCACATCCAGAATGACCCGTTCCATACCTCCAAGAGAGCCTGCAGGCCTGGAGTTGTGGGGGGAGGCACATGTTGTCAGTTCGTGCATCTCTGGTCCCGCCCCTTAAGCCCTGCCCTGATCCGCTGGCCCCACCACTCAAGCCCCTCACTGTTCCTTGGGTCTGCCCCATGACTTACATGAGGTTTTGGGGGGAACAACTAGATACAAACCATAACAATTCCTATTTCATAACAGTGAGAAAACTGGTTTTTACAGCAAAAAGAGAAATTTAGATCAAGAATATCTGTGATATTAAAGAAAGAGAACATGGAGAAAGAGAGCGTGAACATTGTGGGTATAGTCATGTGCACATATAGCTATATACCCGTATCAAAATAGGTATAGGTGCAGATAGAAAATCTAGAGAGAGAAGGAGAGATCATTGTGTGGCCATCAGACATTGATCTTCCCTGGAGAGTCACAGTCCTGTCAAAGGCAGAGGAAGGGCCTGTGGCAGTCCCACAGTTCTAGATCCATGCCCTTCCTAAGCATGTTGATTCAGTTACCCTAGAACAGCATATGCCTGAAAGGAGAAGTGGTAACTGCTTGGCATCAACTGGCACTCCAGTATTAGGCAATACATACTTACAACCCCATTTCTTTCTTTCTTTTTTTTTTTTTTTTTTTTTTTTGTTTTGGTTTTTAGCATACAGAGTCTATAAGGACTATAGGGTCTCATTATGTAGATCAGACTTGTAGTGATCCTTCTGTTTTCAGCCTCCCAAGAGCTAGCATTACAGGCACGCGCCACCACGCCTAGTATCACTGGCTGTCTCTGCACACCTGGGGGTGGGGCCCGCATGGCACGCCAAGTACCTAACACTGGCCACTGCGCTCCGCCTAAGCAGGTGCTTTGGTCCACTGAGCTATCTGGCCAGCCCTCAACCCCTTGTTTCTTCATTGAAAGGAAAACTGAAATGGCTGCAATCATCTCTCCTATTGTGTAGTGTTTTCTAACAGGCGCAGCGCCTTTCCATAGCTGACCATTCACGATCCAGCCCCCGGATGAAGCCAGCAGAGGTTTCTTTTGTTGCATGGTTGGTTGTCTTTTGGAGCAGTTCCATTTAACAGACAAACACCTATGTCCTCAGGTAAGTAAATAGCCAGATCGGAAGCACAGAGCTGCTTGGAGAGTTGGCACTAGAACCTCAGACCTATCCTGGCCCATTTTTTTCTGTCCCATTACGCATTAGTCATACAATATGCAAAGCAGCCTGCAGAAGATTGTCTTTTGAAAGGTTTGATCTGGAAGTCATGCGTAGAAGGCTTACAAGTGGGTGGGGAGATGGCTTGGCAGTCTAAGTGTCTACCTGGCAAGCACAAGGACCCAAGTTTGATCCCCAGTGCTGCATATCATGCCAGCCCTGGAATACTGGGTGCACTGTGCCGGCCACTGAAGGTGGGCATGGTGGTGCACACCTGTAATCTTAGTGTTGGGAAGGCTGAAACAGGAGGATCACTATGAGTATGACCAAATAAATAAGTAAATTTAAGAAAAAAAAGGCTTACAAGCATGCTCCCATGTATTTTGCCTGATGCTTGCTTCTACTGGTTGTTTTTTTTAAAAAAACAAACAAAAAAAAAAAACTATGCCATAGAATTTTGATCCTTTGCTGTGAAATTTCAGCTTCTTTTACAGTTACTTCCTCCCAAGCAATACAATGACTCAACCTAGCAAGTATGAAGAAAGATGAACATTGTGCCTACACATTCTGATAAAATAAAACTCGTATCTAGTGAGTGTCATCTATACACAAGGCATATACAAGATCCCACTTGTTATTGATCCCAACAATGACCTTGAAATGTATGTACTATTTCCCCTATTTTACAAAGCAAAGACCTGGGATATAAACTAGAAATCTAAATGTAACATATCAATTGCCTTGTACAGTTAAATGTAAAATAGGAGATGAATGAATGGATATGTAACACATTGTATGGAAATTAGAGGAAGGTGAAGTCATTTCCCTTGGAACTGTGTGCTCAGTGTCGATGGCTACACAGGCATCCCCTAAGAACTTGAAAGTACAATTGTGTGGCAAGGATTAGTTCTCCCTTCATGTTCTTTTGTAGAAGAATGTGACATGCCTTAAAATGCCCTGTGGGTTTCTTCATGAAAATGAGGACAAAAAGGCCAAGGAGACAGAACTGGAGAAGCCCTGGATCCCTGGATGATTTACATTAAAGATCCCCAAGGGAAAAAAAAAAAAAAAAGATCCCCAAGGAGAGCAACCTGGGACCGAAGGACGCAGAGGAAAGTGACCATGCAAAACAGCTAGGCAGCACAAGCTGAGTTCTAGGAAGAAAGCTGGGGCAACTCTGAGAGTATGAAGCGGGATATTAAAGACAGCTGCTGGGTTTTGCAAAGCAGTGCCAGATTTAGAAACAAACAAACAAAAAAAAATGCCTACTGCCTTGGATGCAGCCAGTGTGCTGATACCAGCCTCCCAGCCCCACTTCAAATCCCACCTTCCCCACTTACATGATGGCGAGTCACCTCTCATCCTCAGACTCAGGACTTACAAATAAGGGCTTACCAATAAAAAGAGTTGTGATGACAATTTCATGAGGCTTTCTGCATAAAAAGCATAGCATGTGAGAGCTGGATTGGAGTTGGGAACATCAAAAGTAGCTCACTTTTGAGAGGAAATATTTAAGAAAACCCAGAGCTTACAATTTAGATATAAAATGTTGCCCAGGAGTCTCACGTGTTTGAAGGTGACTGGATTGAGCGACACTGCGCTCATCAGTGAATTAGCACTTTGACGGGTTCGTAGCTGAAAGTGCTGTTAGGAGGCGGGGCTTAGTTAGAAGAGGCAGGTCACTGGGGGCGTGGCCTGGAAGATTGTACTCTTCTCCTCCTGGTTGGCCAGTCCCATTCCAGTCAGGGACTGAAGTCACTGAAACCGTAAACCAGAATAGATTAGGGATATCCAATATTGTATCCCTTGTAAGAAAATTAACTAATCATTAGCAGTGATTTAAACTATGTTTTAATATATTCTTAGACTTTGGATTTGTCTCTTACCTTCTCATAGTGCATCGCCATGGAGAGCAGGATTGGAAGGGAGTTACTATAGGACAAAACTTCCTCCAACTGCTATAGAACATGTTACTGCTTCCATTCATTTGACTTTGTATCTTACATTTAACCATACAAAACACAACCAAACTTTAAAGGAAAGGAAGGCATCCATTAACTGGGAGAAACACGGACCAAATGCGTGGAGTGTTGAGTTCAAAGGCTTTTACACAGGTTCAAGAACAGATAGCAACACGGCAGAGTCAGAAATGAAATAAAAAAGGAGCAAAATGGTAGAAAATGAAGATGGAGGGTTGGATTAAATAACGTTTTTCAAGGCTCGGTAAGCACTGCAGATACCATTCTACCTCGAACGAGAAGGCAGACCTCAGAGAGCTGCGAGCATTTTCAGCTGCCCTCTGTGGCATCTACGTACATGATGTGCAGCCAGAGGAACACACGGGGCACAGGCACTGGGCAGAAGTCTGCGCTAGGAGGGCTTGGACCCAGGAGTAGCTGTGCAAAAGGATTCCAAGTCAGTTTTGAAGCTTAGGCAAAAAATTCGCCAATGGGTTGGACATGGAGAACACATGGAAATAGAAGTGAAGGCTGGCGCCATAGATTCGGGCCTGAGACATTCTCTGGGTACCACCACCTTTGTAATGTAATCATCTCCCTAACCTGAACATCCAGATTGCTTCGAGAAGTTTTGGAATTATAAGGCAGTATATTTTCTGTGATAAGTTTAAGCAATAAATTCAAATTCCTGTAATAAATGTCATAAACTCTACCTATTTTTAATAGTTTTCTTATTAATCTTGAGCAGCCTTAAGCAAAAAAAAAGAATATTAATCCTATATATGCCTTTGCACATATTTCCTCTGCATTTACCATTTCCCTTTGAACTTTATATCTCGTACCATAATAATTCTTTTAAGTTTTATATAATAAGATTTGTTGATTTTTCCTTTCAGAAGTGCTAGGGTTTTTTGAAGCTTAAAAGTGGAAGATAAAAAGAGATACATATCAGAATCTTTTTTAGAAGTAGTCCTTTAAGCTTTTGTAAAAAATCATTTTATGGCTGCTGTTGTTTTGGTTTTCTACTTCTTCTTGAGTCAACTTGGTGACTTACAAGTATAAGGAAATGATTTGTGTATGCAGGATTTTTAGGGTCACGAGCATAAAGTAGCTGTCCATAATGCTTCCTTCACTCTGTCAGTCATCTTTGGCTCTTCCTTGTTTCTAATATTAAATATCTGCATTTTTGGTATCTTCATGAGTTATATTTCCCTAGACTTGGCCTATCTTATTATATTAAGAGAAATATCTATTACACGTATTGGTCTATTATATTAATATCTATAATGTATTACAGTAGAATCACGTTAGATACTCTAACTTGACATTAACTTTCAAAGTGTCTACCTCCCATCAACAAAAGGATAGATAAAGAAAATGTGTCCTATATATGAAATGGAATATTATTCAGCCTTTTAATTGAAGGAAATTCTGTCAACTACCCTTCACCAACCTGGAAGACAATGCTAAAGGAATAAACCAAGCACAGAAAGATTAATACTGCACATTCTCATCAAGGTGGCGAATGTAAAACAATTGAACTCATAGAAGCAAAGCGCAGCATGGTGTTTACCAGAGCACTGAGGGAGGGGAGTGGAAAGAAGTCAATCAAGGGTTACAAACTTGCAGTTAGATAGGAGGAAAAAACAAGGATTTGAAAAACTTCTTGCTGTCTGTAGGTATTCATTTTTTCTGATTCCTCGCATTTCTCAGTTTAATTCTTTTCCACTCTTATTGTTTATTTCTGAAAGCATTCAGAGCACTGACATTTCCTGTGAGAACAACACTGCATAAGTTGGATATGTAATACTCTCATTGTTGGTTACTTTCCAAGTAGTCTATGATTGTGATTGTGATTTGTCTTTTAGCCCAAGAATTATTCAAGGGTTTTTTTTTTAATTTTAATTTAAAAATTTTACTGTTGATTTTAATGTATACTGTGGTATGGTTTAAGAAACTCCTCTGGTTAAGTCCCAGGGAAAGAATGTTAAAAGAAACCAAATGTGTGGAACAGCTGTGAGTCATATTGAAAATGTATACATATTGATCCACCTCTTATGGTCTTGCACCCCTGAAGCAAATGCTGCCGGCTGCACAGCTGCTGTCTTCAGCAAGCATGAGACAGATTCCTGCATCCTTCTGAAAGGAGTCATGTGGGAACCTTCTCAGCAACCGTCATCTGTTCTTAAACATCCCCGAGTTCTCAGTTGTATGTCTCCTCTTCTGGATGAAACATCTGAGGAGACTGAGTGGAGATCCTGTGCTCTCGTGGCTCTTTTTCTGATTTTCAAGATCCGCTGCCAACTTGGCCCCACGGCCCTCAGAAGAAGAGGAGGTGGTGGTGTTCAGAGCGCGTAATAGCACCTACATGCAGCAAGCTCAAGATCCCCAGGTACCTCATGACCCGAGGAAGCCATCACTTGCGTATATTGAAACAGAAGAAGGATGGAGAACAACAGGGTCTTAAGTCCCTACAGGTCCCTTAATGATAGGTTGGATGGGAGTTTGTACAAACTGATCCTTCACTGAGGCGACCTCAAGTGGCCTTTCAATAGAACAGTTTCCCCTTGAAATTTTGCCACATCCCTAAAGAACAAAAACTCCTAGCAGGATATCATTTTAAATGCGTGATTGTGTGAGGTTCCACTTGAATCTAACCCAAAGGTCAGCTGGGGGCCTTCTGCCCCTTGCATGCTTGACGTTTTTCCTTGGATTACTGTTCTTCACACGAAGAACGCCATTCTTCACAAGTGTTGCCTCAGGTCTGGGGAAGTCCAGAGTTGGCTTCCTACCCATACCCCTCCTTCAAGATTGGGTAAAATCAGCAAAGCACAGTGCCCAGGTCTGCCTGCTATCCTCCACAGGCAGAGCAGCCTTTCACACACATCCTCAGGAGAGCCAGTCACACCGGTGTCTTCTGGTTATTAGGGGAGAAGTAACAACAGTGGGGAGGAGATCACAAAGCTAAGGCCCAGCACGCAGCTGTGGCGCTCTGCCCTGCCTCCTGCTCCTCCTCTTCCCCCATGCCTGCCCACTTTCCTCCTGAAAGGCCCTAACTGCCCAGCTCTGGTACTTTCCTCTTTGGTCTTCAAATGATTTTCTCCTTTAGAAACTTTGACATCAAACCCTAGAAGGTCGACTTCCACCCCAGAAGAATTGACAGGACATTTTCTCTCCTTTTTTAAACACAGAAAAAATAGTTTAAAAAATTAGAAATGATAGAGAGTTTCACTGAAGAAAATGGTAGAAATTCAATAATGGTTGTTATATTGTATATTGTTGTCTTTAAATTAGTTTTTCAGATGACTGGATAGAAGCATGCAAAATTTGTCAAAAAAAGTTAAAAAATTAATAAGGAGAGACAAAAAAATGAGCATTAACTTCTCCTTTCCATAGACCAACAGAAATCAGCAATAAAATTATCCAAGCTATTCTGTGCATATGCATATATATTTCCTTTTCCCTTCCTTCTTTCTGTCTTTTCTCCTTTCCCTCATCCTAGTTGTTTCTTTCCTTTGAACAGTTTCTTTCTCTTTCTCTGCATCTATTTTACCTTTCAGATTTCATTTATACTTTCAGGTTCTTACATCTGAAATGGAGACAATATGATGTTTGCATATGTGAGTCTGATTTATTTCGCTTATGAGTACAGTCTCTAGTTGCATCCATTTACCTATGAAAGCCTCAAGTTTATCTTTTTTTCATAGCTATTTTCTTAGGAAAGGAGCTGAGTTACTCTCAGAAAAATTCTAGTCACCACTGAGTAGGTACATCCTTCTTTTAATAAAAAGAGGAGCATCAAATTCAAAAACATGACACCCAGTGACTCTGTAGTTCCTATTCAATGCAGGTAGAGTCCTGGGTTAGAGAGGGCCAATGGAGCCATGCAAAGCAGGCCTACTCTGGCAATGCAACTGGTCTAGGTGAGCTACATGGAAAACAATAAGCCTGGGAGAAGATGGACACTTCCTACTGTGAGCTTAAGGACAAGAAGTATAATGATAAGAATTCTGTGAACAAGGAGCCATTGCCCAGGTAAGCATCCTAACAAGGTAGACTCCAGCTCTTCATTCACAGTTCAGCACACATTAACTCTACACATAAGGAAGCAGATGGTGATTTTCTCCTGAAAGAATACATCACCATCCTTCCCTCAAAATAAAACAGGGGAGCTGGTGAGATAGCTCAGCAGACTAGGCAGCACTTACTTAGGCAAGCGCAGGGACCAGGGTTTGATCCCCAGCACCACACTCCACGCCAGCCCTGCCCCCAGGCACACTGAGCTGGCCACCAACTGCATGTGCTGCCACATGGCTGTAATCCCAGTGCTGGGGATGTGAGAAACAGGAGGATCACTCTGAGTTCAAGCTGCATAGTGAGACCCTATATCAAATATCAAAAAAAAAAAAAGTATCAAAGCAAAATCTGAGTAAGTTAGGAAGTGAGTGACACCAGCCTGAAAAGTAGTTACAAAGTATCAAAGGAAATGATATTTAATGGCCTGTGACACAGCCTTCCTGGAAAAGGACCAATGGCTGGATTGCATGCCCTCATGGATGATGTCCATATCTATGAGGCTAGAAGCTCAGGTCATTTCTGTTGAATTCACTTGAATGAGTGAGGCAGGAAGAAGAAAGAAGAGTAGCTAAGGATAAGCAGAGAGTGGCCCTCAAGACCACATCTGAGAGCAACAGGGGAGGAATTAGTGTATAGATGCGATGGATGTCCCCCAAGATGTCACGTGTACTCCTTAACATATGCCATTTGTAAAGTAAATATGATTGCATCTCAGTTTTCTAAAGGGTGAGATTCGGAGTGATGGTGTGACTTGCCCAAGGTCATAGCATGATGCACCAAATGACACAGCTGGAGTTCAACATTGGAACTTCCCCCTCTGGAGCCCTACACCCTTACCATCTAGTCGGAGAGATAGACAGAAGCAACTCAAAACAAAAGCAGATAACGGAAGCATGCAACAAAAGAACAAACAGTGTGCAGGAGGACTGTAATGGCGGGGATGGGCATTTTACTCATTAAAACATGCAGTGACCATGTCACAGGTCGAAGGAAGGGAGGAGACCTGCAGACAGCAAGCAAGAACTGGAACTGTGTCTACTGTCAGGAACAAAGAGCAAACACTGCAGCTACATCTACATTGACACTGCAGTGAGGGAGCTCAAAGCACAAATGCATCCTCAGAGCATTGAGATGCAATGAGAAAGCACTAAACTAAACATGGCAAACTGAATCTTCAAGTTCCAGTGATTCAATCCACTTGAAATGTGCTCTTGAGGACGGTACTGACTTGCCTTTGATGCTACACAAAGAGAGTAAAGCTAGGTGGTGCCCCTGTCTTGTTGCCTGGCCTCAGCTTTCAGGGTTTCCTTTCCCTGCCGGTGGCCCCATGGACAGCCATACACAGAGCAGAAGTCTGCCTTAGAGCATGCACCCAGCTGGAGGATTTCAGAAGGCTGAAGCCGTTGTACTTTTTCCACCTGACCACATCCTAATCTGCAGGGCAGCACTACTGTTAGACTGCCCATCAGATAGAACATTCCACCTCACAGGTGGATGCATTTCAGTGAGTCACCAATAAACTGCAAAGAAATCCCCATTTCTAGGATCAGATAGTCTGAAATAGCAGAAGCATTAAGAGACTCCTAATTGTTGATTCAGCTCCCCTGCAGAAGCAAGAGCAAATGAGAAGAACTGCGTGTTTAACTCATGAGTCCCACGTTTGGTATTCAAACTCCAGGATTCTCCGTCACCTATAATTAAAATCTAGTTTTTCCCTACTAAACTTAATCATCATTCATTCAACAGTGGCCATAATAATGCCAGTAATAAGTTCTTATGTCAGTACTTTTCAGTTTTTCTAATGGCTTTGGCATGCTTTATCTCACTTGAGTTTAATGATAACCATGCTGCATAAAGTAGGGCAAATATTATTATCTTCATTAATGCTAAGAATAGCTAGCAGTTACCTGGCCTTTTGCATTTAGCAAGTGCTTTCATACATATTTTCTCATTGTCCTAGAGGCTGAATTCCTGGTGATAAGGACCACGTCTCAACTATCTCTTTACCCTGAAGCATCAAAATGACATGCAAGTCACTCCACATATGAATATGAAATTTTAAATTAATTTGAGTCTGGTGAAAACCTCATCAAGTTGGCAGGTAGATATTTGTGCCCCTACTTTGCAGGTAGGGAAATTGAGGCTCTGAGCTTCATTGACAGGTATGAAGTGACAAAGACTATCCAGACCAAAAAAAAATCAAATTTTCTAAATAACTCCCAGACTGTGTTCTTTCCTCCACATCCGTGGACTTGTCAAACTTGGTTGCCTGGCAATTGATTCTGTTGCAATGCAGCTTTTGATAATGTAAGTCTGGAGCAGGACAGAAGGCTCTAAATCTCCAGCTAGCTTCCAGGTGAAGCAGAGCCTTTTAGCTCTGAGGCCTCTTGGAAATAGGAAGCCAAGAGAAATTAAGGGTCATTCTCAAAGCTAGAAGTAGAAATGGAATTACCAGTTATTGTACTAATCATCAGCCTGCTCTAGGCATTTCTACACATCTGTACTCATGATTTAACAAAACAGCACTCAGAATTAGGTGTCTCCCCTCACCCCCCTTATTCCTGTACACTTCACAGAGAACTTTTCTGAGACTGCCACATTTAAAAATATCACAAACAGTATTTTGTTGTTGCTAAGGAGCACACAGGAAATGCAACTGCACAAAACTGTACTACAGAAACTCAAAATCTTAACTCTTGTGTTGCTAAATTATACTGACTTCCTTCAAACATGAGGGTCCTGTAGGTTTATCTTCATATGCTGCCTTTTGGTCCCTTAGACAGAAACCCTTTCTATCACTTTGGGAAGAGAGACTCCAGAGTCCCTCAGAGTCTAGAAAATGCCATTCTGGGAGACATAGAGAGAAGAAAACCTGACCCTAGGTCATGCTATGCTTCAGTACCGGGCATGCTGAACCAGCCAAGCAGAAAGCAAAACAGCAGTCAGTAACCAGGCACCAGACAGACAGGGCTACACGAGCTGGCTGAGAAACTTCTCTGAGAATTCTATGTCTTTATCAACCACCTTGACTTAGCAACAGACATCAGGCAATACTCTGAGTTTGCAAAGAAGCAGGATGTATTAGTCAGGGTCCTGCAACATGTAACTTAACAGAGAAAGAGAAGGGGGGAGGGAGGGAGGGAGGGAGAGAGAGAGAGAGAGACAGACAGAGACAGAGAGAGAGAGACAGAGAGAGAGA
>NDGN011327910.1:0-10809 GCA_002564285.1 Tympanoctomys barrerae
CTTTCTTTCCTCTGTCTCCCTCCCTCCCCCTTCCATCCCTGGCTCTCTCCCATTGCTTTTGCTGTTTTCCTCTGCCTTAAATTAAACAGTTGCCCTGTTGTCCTATGCCACCCTGCCTTGGAGCCAGTTGCTTATAGGGTGAAACCTCTACAGATTGCGAGCTTAATAAACGTTTCTCTCCTTAAAAAAAAAAATAATAGAAAAATCAATTTTCCTTATTTATTCTTAAATATTTACATGGACTTTTTGTCTATGAATTATTCCAACAAGCTACTTTAAACACTTGCAAAAAAATGAAAACTATACACACATGTTAAATATACTGGATATTAAGAGCTTTGAAACAATGTTTGTAATACTCACCCAAAAATACGCAAAGAAAAACAGTTCTAGTCCAATGATCACAGCAAAAACAATTCATGATAAAGTATATTCCAATGCAGTCTATTTATTTAAAATTTTAAAAAATTAGACCAATAACACATAAACAATAGTTTTAAATGACTAAAGGACTTCCTGAGTAAAATAGGTTGTTATTATCCTTCCAAATAATTTACATACATTTGAGGAGAATGGAAGTTCTTCATTAGATAAAGAAGGAAGTCCATTGGATGGATTTGATCCTTAAAATATGAACCTAGCAGGGCTGAAGTATGTGTGGATTAGAAACCCAAAGCAGAGTCCATAAAATATTTATGCTTGAACTTGGAGGGATCTATGAAAAAGGAAGTAAAGAACATAGATTTTAAATGTATTATTGAGTGGAAATGGAAAGGAGGAAATGTTTTCTAAGTTGTTCTCGCAGTCAGGTTGCTGTGACTGCACTTTGTTGATGATAGAATGTAAAGTAAAAATGGCACATAAGAGAAGACGATGGAACATTTCTATTGCTCACGACCACAGTCATCAATTTATTGAGCTGTGACCCAGTAAAAGGATACATCGCAACAGTCAATTCTGAATAGCATCCACAAGACGAAATCACAAGATCCTCTGAGGAAAACAACTACCCTTCTATTTTGCAGATGAGATCTTCACAGCTCCTTCTAAACATGAAATTCATTGTACATGGATAGTTTGAACTACAGCTCTAAGATGCTATGGATAACATGAAGCACCGCATCGCTAAGGGAGGTAAAACCTTAACACCTTGTTACATATAGGCTTGCTCTGTGTAGAGCATCAAACCTCATGCAGGGAGCTTGGCAGCCTAAGTGTCTGCCTGGCAAGAGCAAGGTTCCAGGCTGGATCCCCAGTACCACATGTCATGCCAGCCCCAGAACCCTGTGCCAGCCTCTGAAGCTGGGTGTGGTTATGCACACCTATAATCCCAGCACTGAGGAGGCTGACACAGAAGGATCACAAGAATGCAAGCTGCTACCAACACCCTGTACCAAATATATAATTAATTATCCAGGTAGCTTATGCTACCTGTGAATGTGTTGTTTGTATAAAATAAAATTTAGTGCCTACAAAAGATCTTTGGTTACCTGAGCATGCAAGCAGCTGTCAGCATCATGTATTCAATGTGGATAGTATGTTAAAAGTGATCATCCAAGAAGTCAGGATTACTCCACATTATATGCAAAACAAGGACTTCTAGTCTAGAAAACTAAACACCCAGTTTTTATTGTTTTCTTCTTTATGGAAATCCCCACAATGAATTTTGCTAGAATAGTTCTCCATCATCTTCTGTGAATTCCTAGTCATGGATAATTTTCTTTATGTATAAACTACACTCAAAAAACCAAAAGACCTAAATAGCTCAGAGAGTATTTGGCTTTGAATACAAATATCTTTAGGTACTGGTTTATTATAGACAGCTCTTTAAATGAACCTGTACTCACAGTCATACCCTGAATGTCAATTATCACCATGGCATTTCGAGGCAGACGAACAATCCCAGTTCTTCTAGAATTTATGATAACTAAATCTCTGATATTAATTTATTTTCTCTGTGCCTTTTCCAGTTAAAGTCAACTGTAGAATCAATTGCCACTGCATGGGTTTCAGTTATTTGATCTTTTTCTCTGCTGTTGACTGTAAAATGCTAACATGTGGCAGAAAGCAAAGGACAATACATAAGTATAGAAACACCCTGTAAATTTGACTCTTCTGCAAGTGTTTACACTTGCATCTTATTTGTCACAATGACACTATAACAGAAAGGAAAGTGCTCCTGTGCTGACCACCTAAAATTGAAGGTTAAGTCTTCCACGACTCTACTGTTTCCTCTCTCAATTCCCACCCACTAGGGTGTTAATTGTTATTTGCTCCATTCTCAAAATGACCTGAGAATCCAGCCACTTCTTATCCCTTGCATGGGCAATCAGCATCATCTCTGGTCTGGATTAGCCCCCAAATGGCATCCTGGTTACAAGTCACCTCTCCAGGAATTGACTGGAGGCATTATTTTAAAATGTACCCCAGACTTCGTTGCTTTGCCTGGAACCCTGCTTGGGATCCGAAGGTAGTTATATCCTGAGGTAGAGTCAGGGCTGAAGGAAGAAACACTCACCAGGACTCACGCCCTCCAGCCCTGCTCTTCTGTGGCTCTCACCCCTCACCTCCTACTCTATTTTGCTTACCTTGCCGCAATTACCCTCATCTGAATCCTGCTCTTTAAACACACAAGACAAGTTACTGCTTCAGATGTTTTATCCTCTTCCATGGCATCGTTGTCTCAAATGTTCATGTAGCTTCCTTCCTCAGTTTTTATTTTTTAATTAATTTTATTGAGAAAGAAATAGCAATGAGACAGTTTAAAAACAGATCAGTAGGATGGTTATAATAATTAATACATTGCATATTGTTGTCTTCATAGTAGATATTCATAGTACAAGATGCAGACATAATAGCTTGTCAAAACACTATAGTATCAGTTTTCAGTTCTCACCTTCTTAACAGTTAACCACTTACTCTGCTAAAACCCCAACTCCACTAACACTCCATAACTTCCCCCCATTGAAATACCTTTTTCTGAAATTATAACAGTTATGATTTGTTGTCTGCTCTCAAATGCCCCTCCCCTGGCCATCTATTATGGTGAAAGAAGTAGAAGGAGTTTCTGATTGATATCTAACATACCTAAAACAGTTCCTGAAAGACTCTAGGTTCTCAACCCATCTGCTGAATAAATGAATAGAAACATATGTGATGGGTTCAATTGCGTATTTTATTTTTTCATTGCTGTTGCTGTCATTTCTTTGTTTTGATTTTCTGGTTGAGTGAGATGGAATAGCACTGTTATGATCTGGGAGTGTTGTTACTTGGGATTGTTACAACACTCAGGAGCCAAGAAATAAATAAGGAAACAATGACTATACAATTCCATGGGTCTGTAATTCTAGACATCTCAGGATTTCCCATATGGTCCTGAGATTAGTCATGACCCTTGCACCAGATAGTGTCAGAACAGCTCTCATCTGTCCCACACAATAATGTGAGGGCTGAATGGATTGAAAATCAGTAGGAGATCGGGAGGTTTCATTAAGTTTAGAAGTCGAGTAGAGAAAGAAAATTTCCTGATGCCAAGAACACTTTGTTCATCACATGCCAAGAAATAATCAGAGATGTTTCTGGTCAAACGGCCTTGCCTTTGTGTTGACACAGCCTGCCCCCTCACCCCCAGTGTCACAGCCATGAGAAGATGGGCCTGGTACCTACAGCCAAAGGCCTGAGAATGTGGGCTAATTGTATGTCTTGCCACTCCAAACTGACAGCAGTGCAGTCGTGTGTATTATAACACCTCAAAAAAAATAAGTTAAAATAAATATTATCATGTTTACTTAAAGGACTCTGGGCACTGTGCATTCTAATTAACATGGAGACTATATTTTCATTCTCTCCAACTCTTATCTGTTGAAAATATTAAAACAAAATTTTCCAGTGAGTTCTCTGTATTGATTTTTTTCTTGATGCTCAATAAGAAAAATGATCATGTGCCTGATGGAAAGACATGATTGTCCCAAATCAGCTTTCTTGCTGAAATAATGCTTATTTTCTAAAGATGCCTTTTACCACTTAGAAAATACAATAAAATCATTTTTAATGTTTCCAGTGGCTATTGCTGCAGTCATTTCAAAATATATTGTCCTGATGGAAATTATGCTATTCTAGGGCCAACATCTTGATTTAAATAGCCACATCATGTTAGAAAGTTTTATTTGGAAAGGACTCTAAGAATGAAATCATTTAAGCATATCACTTGATTTTAGCCAACTGCATAGAAATTTACCCTAGAACTTGAGCTTGTCATAAAGAAGGTGCAGGCTTTGCAATTCTGTGTGTGTGTGTGTGTGTGTGTGTGTGTGTGTGTTTCAAAGGAATAAAAACAACACGTTACATTTGCACTAAGTCACATACTCAACCCTTTCTATTTTTTTAAGATAGTCTTGCTGAATAGTTATGTGTCCCGACTGAGCTCAAATTTGCAATCTCTCTGCCGCAATACTCCCAGAGTACTGATATTACAGACATGTACACCTCTGTTTGGTGTTATAATATGTCAAATACAATGCATAATTAGAAAGCATGTCTAACTACTGAAAAAAGAAAACTCCCTTCCAAGCGTCAGTCAATTTGTTTGTTCCATATCCATCAAAGAGTATGTTTAACAAAATAACATCTTAAAAGGAGCATGCTGCTGTGTTTTACATCTAAATGCTCTCCAAAGGGTTTTTTTGGTTTTTTGGTTTTTTGGAACCGGGGATTGAATTCCAGCCCGTGCGCTTGACAAGGAAGCGCTTATTCTACTGAGCCATCTCCCTGGCCCCCACTCCAAAGGTCTTGTGTGCCTATGGGTGGGGCTTTTATGAGATCACTGGATCATGGGGTCACTATGATCATTGGTGAATTAGTTCATTGATGAGTTTATATCTCACTGTGCTGTTAGGAAATGGAGCCTGATCAAAAGCAATGGGTCACTTGGGAGTGTGGCCCTGCAGGGTAAGTCTCCCTCCCTTCCTTCTCCTTTCTCACCTGCTTTCTGGCTGCCATGAGGAGGGAAGCTTTTCCTCTGTTGTGCCCCTCTGCCCTGCTGGGTGTGTGTGGGTGTGGGTGTGTGTGTGCGCACGCGCACGCGCGCGCTGAAATTTGAGCCAAAATAAACCTCTCCTCTTCAAAGATGCAGATTTTGGTACTGTGTTTCAGCAATAAAGAGTAATGAAAAGCCCAGGGACATAGCTCAGTAGAACAAGTGCTTGCCTGGCAAGTGCAGGGTCCTGAGTTCAATCCCCAGTACTGAAAAAAAAAGAGAGTAATTCAGACACATGCAATATATATAATCTGTTCACTTTCTGTAATAAGAAAAGCATATGTGCTTTGATGCTACAGACCCGAGTTCAATCCTGGACCCAATATTCACATACTAATGGAATATTAGTTGTGTTACTTGAGAAAGTTTTGGGTTTTTTCATCTGTAATATAAAGAAAATAGGAATTTGGCTCACTGATTTTTATGATGATTGTGAAAAAATACTTGTAAATCATCTTACAAACAGGAAGCACCAAAATAAATGGACATTCTTGTTCATATTCTGAAAAACAAATCACTCAGGTAGGACAAAATACTCTAGTAGCCTCAGATAAAAACAAAGCTATCCTTGCGAAAAGAGACTACAATTTCTGTGGATGGTGTTGTTATTTGCTCTTGCGATACATGCTCTCTTGTCTGATCATAGGGATGCCTTCCTAAGACCGACTCCACTTACCCTCTCCCAGTTCCAAATTACCTAGTTGACGAACTTCTAGACCAGTCTATCTAGCAATACATGTTTTAATTTGATACTATAATTTCTCTCCATTAAAAAACTTTTTTGTTACATACAAAAGAAAACTGAGATGTCTGACTCTGATATTTAATGTTCTCCACAAAGCTTGGATTTGTTTGTTTGTTTGTTTGTTTGACCCGTCTCCCAGTGGATCCACACATAAAATATATTCTAGGCAACTGGTCTGCTAATGCTTCTAAGCATGCTGGGTAGAAGGAGCTTAAAAGGAGAAATGGAATAAAGTGGGATAATCTGTTCCCTATCTTTTGAGAAGACATATACATTTAGTAGTCATCTACAACTCATTTTTCTCCCCCATGGCTTCCCCTAGAATGTAATTCCATTTTTTTTCCTAAGGTCCATGCTCCTTCTTCTTTAGGAAGCTGTATAGTGTCCACTAGAGACCAGGGTAGACTCAGGTGATCTAGAATTCTATGCTTAAAATTGAAGTGATGAAGGTATTACTAGGAACAGTGAGGACACACAAAGATCTAAGTGAGGCCTTTGGCAGGGAGTAGAAGCAGCAGCTAAGTCCGCCTAAGGGAATGTTTCAATATTCCCCCAAAGGTACTGTACATCAGAAAATGTCAAACTATTTAGGGGCTGATAAACTTCTTAATGAGAACTCAAAGGGAAAAGATATCTGGATTGTGGCCAAGATGACAATATCAAGTTTTGTCCCCCTATCTTTCATGATATGGTTTTTATTATCCTTATTATGAAATACAAGTTTTGTTGTGTAATTTAGAATGAAATCGCCTGCGAAAGCATTGGGTACTCATTCATCAAAACCTTAATTGATGTTCACAGCACATCACTGGCTGCCATGGGGATGGTAACACTCATAAATTCTCAAAATTCTGCAGAACTGATCAGCCTCATGATTGTGTGTGTTCTCTGGGAAATGAGGGATATTTTCAGCTGATGAGAGACTTTGTTTTGTAGAAATAACATTTAGCTTGACTCTCCCCATCTCCATGTGCTTGTCAGGTCTTGCCTTCTGCCTGAAAATTGCCCAGTTAAAACCCTTCTCAGTCTTTTTGATCTAGCTCAGTGACATTTCCTGTTTGAAGTTCACTTTCATTCTCCACTACTTTCCCCTGGAAGAAAATATTTTTACCTTCAATTCTAAGAATAGATAACAGTATAATCTCATAGCTAACTGTTCTCATGTTATTATATATTACTATTGTATACTTGAAGTAACAAAAAAGGGTTGGATTCTCCTTTACAATTTTATTATTTCTCTACGTCTACTACAAACACTTCTATAAGGAAGCCTTCAGTAAATATTGGCTACAAAAGTGAATTAAAGTGTGCATCAGACTCCCAAGTCATTTCTTAGTATTAGGGCAAATAACAATTGAAGTGAGTTTTGAAGCTGGAGTAAAAGAAAATGAATGAATCAAGTGTGAGACTGTAAAAGCAAAATTGTCTCTAGGGAGATTAAGTACATGTTCTGGGGCAGGAAAGTCAAAACAGCACAGTATCATTGGGAAGCTACAATAAATTTAGCAGAGCTACACTCTAGCAATGTTGTATTTCAGCAAAGAGCAAGTCTGATGCACTGAGAGAGACTCTGGGGAATATTTTTCATATAAGGAAATGCTGGGGCTGTGAACTATTTTATATATCTTTCTTAGGTTAAAATAAACTTCAAAAAACCGTTCATTCAAAAGAGTTGTCATTGTGGGTCTGTATACTGTGGTCATGCTTCTCTCTATCTACTCCAAACAGAAAAGTAGTGTAAGAGCCTGAAAGAATAAATGATATCTGAAAGGTACAATAGATACTATGAAAGGAAAAGAATTTGTTCAGTGGGAAGGAAAAAGTAGGATGAGGAAAAGGACAAAAGAAAGAAGGGGAAAAGATATATTCATGTGTATATGCAGGATAATTTGTAATTGTACAGCCAATTTCTGGTAATCTTTTGAAAGGAGCAGTTAATGCTCAAAATTTTATTCTTTTCATACCTATAATTTTTCTTTTTAATTTTTTATAACATTTTGTTTTTGTTTTGTTTTTAAACCAATTTTGCATGTTTATATCTGGTAACCTGAACAGCTGACTTGAAGAGAGCATCATGCAATACAGCAACCATTATTGAATGCCTATTATTTTGTTTAGGGAAATTTTGTACCATTTCCAATGCTTTTTAAATACTATTATGTAGTGTTAAAAAAAAATAAAAATAAAGGGCCAGCGAGACAGCTCAGCAGACTAAGTGCCTGCTTAGACAAGCTCAGGGACTGGGCTTCAGTCCCCCGCAGCACATGTCGCACTGGCCCCGCCCCCAAGCTCCGTGGTGCATGTCTGTAATCCCAGCACTGTGGAGCCTAAAAACAGGAGAATCACTATGAGTCCAATCTGTGTAGTGAGACCCTGTAAACCCTGCAGACCCTGTCCTAAATACAGGAATATAAAAGGAGGATTGCTATGAGTCCGACCTGCCTAGTAAGAACCTGTGCAAATAATAATAATAATAATAATAATAATAATAATAATAATAAACAAAAATACATTTAAAAAATAAAAATAAGAAAATGCACCAATAATATTTTCAAACCTCTAATTAGAAACGTCAACATTTTCTGGAACCACTGGGCTACTCCTAAAACTACCATAAATCTCATACCAGCTTTTTCTAATATGCAAATGGGTTTGGGCTTCTAAATATACTTGTAAATCGGTTTTCTTGAGCTTACAACAAAAACAATTTGGAAAGATAGGGCTTCATTTCCTTATCTCATGAATTGTCTTCTGATTGTGGGTTCAGTGATTCTTCTCCATTACTTTATAGTATTATTTTATATAAGTAATAATTGGAAGTCCTTTCATGACTCAAAATTTACAATAGGCTCCATGCATGTAGTCCAAGATCTTGCCATACAAATTGCTGTACATATACAGTATTGTGAAGGCACACCCAGCCTTTTTCACTTTTATAAATTATTGGCACAATACAGTCAAATCTTTAAAGGCCTCATACCCGTGGGCATCACTAAAATTAAGTCAATAGTGAGAAAAAAAAGTATAGTTGTATTTGTATCTGCCTCATCTCCCTTACTGAACTATAAGTTCATCAGCTTCTCATTGAAAGTAGCCCATGATTTTCATTTGTTGACCTATGCATCATTGTCCTTTAATAACAAAGAATATTTATGGGATCCCTACTGGGTACCATACATTCTGCTAAGCATTTCCCATGCCTAAACCCTGATGAGGTGAGTACGATGCATGTGATCTTCATTTTACATTTGGGTAGATTAAGTAAACTTCTACAATGAGCTTATTCATGGCAGACCCAGAATTTAAATCCAAGCTACTGACAATAGACATTACATATTTTAATTTTACATTGCACTTGTGTCGAAAGGAAAAATTATAATAAATTCAGCTAAAGATTTAGTTGACTTTTATGTTCAATTCTAGAATGAGGCATCACTCCAAGTAGTGGAGCAGATCAAGTTAGTTTTATAGTATGAAACTGAAGAAAGCAGAGACAGCAAGACAAAACAAAGTTGACTGCAAAGTTTCTGTTCTTTGGGGATTAAAACAGAAAGTACTTCTTCATGTACAGACTCAGGTTGATAGGCTTCTCCTATGGTTGTGGGGAAAACTACCTTCATTCAAAGGTGAGTGGGGCTGTTTGGCACTTAGCACTGGTGATTCCATTCTGGTTGGGTTTGCCCTGCTGGAGCCTAGTGTAAGAGGCTAGTCTAAAACAACAGCCTCCATAAGCTTTCCCACTTGTACAATCAATGGATTTTTGAAAGACACCTGCTGCATAATAGACAGAATTTATTCATGTCACAAGAATTAGGGAAACCTAAAAGTGCCATCCTAAACACATGGTGGCTACATTTCATCCTGGCAACAGGTCCTTCACAGGAACCTTGACTTTTGCTCTATGTCATTAAATCATTTCATTCTTAGCTACTTTCAAGAGAAATAAAACTAAGTTAAATTAAATTTGAGAACTAGTGTTTATGAAAGATTTTACCATTCCTTTCCATTCCTCTGAGTTTTTATATCAACTTCTCAGCCCTTCATTCTGATAGCCTTTTTTTTTCTTCTAAAGCCTACTTTCAAAATTACACAAAACTGTTTTCCTAAAACAATGTTGAACTGTCCATTTGATAATGCAACTCATCTTCATTCAAGGAAAAATTATGTATTTGTCAGCCAATTTTGCATCATTTTCTAAAAATCACTATTATTTGAGGTAAGTAAACCTTATCTGATAGGTTTAGTATTTGCAAACAATGAGTTTTACACATAGAAATAACATTTTGGTACTAGCATTACTCATGCTTAACAATGCAAACACATTTATATGCCTGCTTTTATTCAGATATTCAAGCACAAACTTATTGGAAACAGGTTTCCCAAAAACATAGCCTCCCCGAGACGTATGTCATTAAACATTCCATATATTCAATAATTCTTCTTTATTAGTCTTTATACAATTTTAGCCTCGTAATGAAAAGATTCTGAATTATTCTTGAAAGTTTATATCTTGTACTTAGTTAAGGTTTCTGTGCTCACTTGGCAGCACAGGCAGTTAGTTAATATTACAGGACCTTTGGAACTCAGATCTCCTACTTCATGATTACCGAAAGCTTCGCTAAAGTGGCCTATTCAACGTCATACTTATGCTTTTTCCCCAAGCCTTGGGACTCTGCTTCCATACACATGTACTAAAAGGAGACCTTGAAGTTAATTAATTAGCATAATTCTATTAATTAGATTTTATTCAAATTTTGCAATAGTAACTCCTTTGACAAAATCTCAGAGATATGTTAGGGAGTTCACGTTCTGTCTATTTCAGGATAGTCATGAACCCAATTATCAGTCAAGTCACTGGCACTAGCTAAAATAAAGGTCAAATACCAACTTACTTATTTTCCTCTTCTGATCTAGTAGTATACCTGTCTTTGTTATCTACAGACCCATTCTAAACATAGCTAATTGCTGGCAGTCTTCCAACATAGCATGATCCTCCCAAGGTGGATTCTCCAGTCAGATGGAGCAGAAG
>NDGN011327917.1:0-19813 GCA_002564285.1 Tympanoctomys barrerae
GAAGAATGTATGCAATGTATTAATTATTGAAACTGTCCTACCAATTTGGTTTGAAACTGTCTCCTTGCTATTCGTTTCTCAATAAAATTATGGAAAAAATTAAAAAAATAAAATTGATGATCAAAAGGGACATGAAGTTACATGAATTGGGAGCCAGGGAGATAACTCAGTAGAATAAAAGCTTACCTGGCAAGCACAAGGGCCTGAGTTCAATCCCTGGTTCTGCAAGAAGAAGGAGGAAGAGGAGGAGGAGGAGGAAGAAGAAGAGGAGGAGGAAGAGGAGGAGGAGGACTCCATGAGAGACAAAGGAAAGACAATGTGTTGCCTCCGGGACTTTTTTCTAGGTCTCCTCCAAGACAGGGCCAGTTTTTCTGCCCCAACAGCAAGGACACGGAGAGAGCAGAGCCCCTAGACACCTCCTCAGCTGGCCACTCTGTTTTCATAAAGGAAAAACCTGCACACAGGCACCGATCAGTCAGGAGTGCAGCAGAGTGGACTACCTCAGCCCCGAGCGGCCTGCACGTAGCCAAGTGACCCTCAAGGAGAGTCCTGATGTGGCCTTAGGAAGTGACTCTAAATAAACTTTCTTCAAGACAGTTGATTAAAGTCAGAATCACAGCTTGTACATCTCCAGATGATAAAAATGAGCAGCCATGTATCCCACTGCTCTCTGGATTTAATGTGGTCAATGAAAGGGGTAATGTACTGTGGGGAGAGCTCACAGGAGTCCTGATGGAAGATCGCTCCAATCTTTATTACGGCTCCGCTTCTCCATTCTGAGGCCTGATTTGGAGGGTGCTTATTTCCTTCATTTATCACTACTGTCGGCAACACAAGTTGGATGTCAAAGCCCCATTTTCTTTCCTCATTCTCCCATCATCCGAGACATGAGTGATTCACTGCTGGCCCGCCTAACAGGCAGATCCACAGACTCCACCTTGTAATCGTGAAAAATACTCCCTTCTCTTCAACAGTGCTGTCACTAGACTGCATTATCAAGAGCCTACAAAGCAAGACTTTATTCTTTTTCTCTTGCCACTGGGTGCAAGCTAAGAAGGAGCAAAGGCATATTTCTAAAGAAGTATTTCATTTTCTTTAGTCTCTTCAAATTGCTTACCTACTCAAACTTTCTTTTCACCAAGAGCAAAAGTCACCAGCATTGAACAAAATATTCAGACCCCCAGCAGGAGTGGGATGAGGTGGCTCAGGCTTTCTGGAGAGGGATGTTAACAAGGGCAGATGAAGGGCATCAATCATTGACCTTCCTCTTCCCACCTTCCAGGCAAAGGAAGAGCAGGTAAGAATGCTATCAAGGGAAGGATTTACTTCTGTCTATATAGACACCCTGTAACCATAAAGATAGATGATGGATGATAGATAGATAGATAGATAGATAGATAGATAGATAGATAGATAAGTTAGAAGAGAGGAGAGAGGAAGGGAGAGGAAGGGAGGGAGAAGAAGAGAGAGGGAGAGGAAGAGAGAGAAAGGGAGAGAGGGAGAGAGAAGAAGAGAGACAGATGGAGACAGGAAGAGAGAGAGGAAGAGAGGGAGAGAAAGGGAGAGACAGACAGACAGAAAGAGACAGACAAAGTGAGAGAGCAATAGAGGAATTTGGGGCCAGGAACTAAATCCAGGGCTTCCTGTGCTCTAAACCTCACTCTACCACTGAGCTACACTCTCAGCCCCAGTTTGTATTTAATCAATGAAATACATAGACTGGGTCCTGGAAAGCACTCCCACCACCACCACCATTTTCCCTATACACTATTATCCTCAGATTATTAAATAAAACCTTGGGGAATTGTTTTAAGAGGAAAGTGCTGAACAAGAACTAAATAGGTCATAGATTAAGTAGCACTGCTTCAGGTTGAGAACTGTCCCACTATGGAGGGTCATTTAAAAAAAGACACCAAAAAAAAAAAATTGAGAGAGGGAGAGAGAGGAAAAGGGAGATGGAGAGGAGAGAGAGAAAGAAGCCATGACAGAAAACAGTGGATGTAAACATTTGGGAGAACCAGACCAGGTGAATCTGATGGAACGTGGCCTCAGAAGGTTCATGAGCAGTGCCGTGAACTGCAAGCGTAGGGGACACAATGCCTGGCTCACAGAACGTGAATAATAAATTTTACAATGTGAAATGGTGTTTAATACTAGAACTTTGATTTCTTTGAGCTAATTTAAAATAAAAGTAAAGTTGAATTTGTTAAATGCAAAACAACTTTAAGCATAGTCCAACTTTTTGAAAACTTAGGAGTTAGTTTTACAACTTGTATTATTTAACTCACCTATTGGCATTATTTAATACTTTAAATACTTTATGGTACATATATTTACACACAATAATACAAAAATCTACACATATAAAACAGGCCTTTGCCCCAGAGCCTGAAATCTCAGCCTTTAAGTTGTTTTTAGCCCTACAAATTACCTGATGGCAGTGGAGAGACCTCAGGGTACTGGGATAGGTAAGGAAATCAATAGTGTTCTTAAGAAAGGCCCTAAATCTAAATTAGCTATAGGAATGGCATGCATGTCTATGAAATACAACAAAAATAAATCTATTTCTGAATGGTTCCGCATGCTTTTAAAATTATTAACATTAATAAAACAGGGACAAGTATGCAAATGAAGGAAGTACCAACTGGAAATATCAGTGTGGTGGGAACAGAGAATTGGCTCAAGCAGTTGACAGTGGCACAGAGTTAGAAACAGGGAGGGAAATGATTTGGCAAAATGTAATGAAGCTTCAAGAGGGGTTCTGCCTATTTCATGCAGAAATTCTACAACTTAGGAATTTATTTTAAAATCATCAAATATTTTTAAATTTTCATATGGATATATGATCTCCAAAGCCATATTTATAAATGGGAAAAAATGGAATCAAAATATCCAGGACAGGGAAACAGATTAGGTAAAAATATAGAAGCAAATGACAGATAACTCCTAAATGGACAGATGGATGGATGGATGGATGGATGGATGGATGGATGGATGAGTTTCTACATCAAGAATAACCCAAGAAAACAGGAAAGCAGTATCTAGGAAATAGCACCACTAGATCTTGAGGGCTAACTGACTCAGACTGTCATGATCAGTTAAGAAAGGAAATTTATTTAGATTTATCAATGTGAAGTCAGACATATTTTCTCTTAAAATAGGCTGAACTATATGAACTTGCCATCTTAATTATAAGGGAAATTCATACAATTTAACCTAATCCATTGTTCTAGCCCTATCCCATGAAAAGGCTATAAACAATGAAAATTTCAAGAGCAATGAACACCAAGAGTAGCTAAGAATCATGTGCTAATAAAAGGGAAAAAGACTTCATGGAAAGGTCCAGTTCTAGGATTAAGACAGAAGACAAAACAAGGGTGGCATCAAAAGCTATAAAATGTGTTTCTGAGAACACAGATGCCAGTTTAAAGAGGCTTCACTGAATAAGGATGGGACCACTCAAGCCTTAATGATAAAGTTAACTGAAGTAGACTAACCACATCAAAGGTGATGAAAGTAATAAATGTGTAAGTCACAAAGCACAGTGATTGTCTTTGAGAAAGAAAGAACAAAGAGTAAAATATTTGTTTTGAAAACCAACAGCTACACAATTAATGAAGGGTGGTTTACCTTAATAGAAGTATTTCAGCTAATATGCACAGAGAAATACAAGATTGAATTATCACCATTCTGCAGCTCCTAACGAAGTAGTGAATTAGACAACAACCATTAATAACTACCAATATCATTAAAATAAGAAAATTGGATATTATGTACCATCTGGAGGAATTATGTTATGCATACATTGCCACCTCCCCAAACTGCAAGGCAGACCCTAGCAAAGATTCTAGGAGCTACCTATCAATCTACAAGAAGGAAAAAGAGTATACTGACCTATACTACAGCAGTGCAGTGCCATATTGTGGGAACTCTACAGGAAAGCTTAACAGATAAAATGAAATAAAGTAAAAACGTGTAGGAAAGACTTCATATAAAATCTGGTTCTGAGAAATGCCAGGTAACTGTAATTTTTCAGATCTTACTTAAAATCAGATTCAAACAATCAAAAACTTTTATAAAACAACTGGTGAAAATCAAACAGGGACTCAATGTTTAAGACTGAATTGCTATTATTATTTTTGGGGTAAAGTAATGACATTGTGAATGTGTATTTAATAAAAGAGTCTTTCGCCTCTTAGAGACACAAGTTCATGCACTTAGCGAAGTGATACGGTGATAAAAGTTGCTTAAAATTGGATCGAGGCCATATGAGAGAGTTAAAAAATGAGGCAAAATTATTTAGCTTGCATGATAGGTACAGAAAGGGTTATTAGAGTGTTCTGTTTCTTTTCATGTGTTTTTGAAATTATCCTGGCTTAAAAGTTTTTTTAAAAGTTGAAAATAAGGGCCGGCCAAATAGCTCAGCATAGTAAAATGCCTGCAAGCAGGCGCAAGGGCCAGGGTTTGATCCCCAGTCCTGCCATGCAGGCCCCGACTCCTGGGCAGGCTGAGATAGCAATTGAGACTGGGTGTGGTGGCATATGCTTGTAATCCCAGCTCTTGGGAGGAGGCTGTAAACAGGTGGATCACTATGAGTCAGATCCATGCAGCGAGACCCTGAACACCCTGTAGAACCTTCCCTAAAAATACATGCAAAAAAGTTGAAAATAATAATCAGGAATGTTGAAAAATGCTCTAGATACATTCATTTGTTGAAAAAGGATGCCACCGAATGGCATGTACTGTGTGATTCTAATTCAGTACATAAATATATTTGTGTATACAAGGGGAAAAATCTAAAATTATATACTTAAAATGTAAACTATAATTATCCTAGGGTTTAGGAATTAGTAAGACTCTTATTTTCTTTATATGTTTCTGATTTTACACTTCATAATTATCAAGTGTGTTTTAATCAAAAAATGTTATCGCTTTTTACACTTAACAGCATATACAACATTCAAGGATTAGACTAAACATACACTTAGCTTAAATGACTGTGCTCTAAAAATATAGGTCAGAAATTCATGGCAGTATGCTAAGTATCGGAGATATTTTAATAAGTGGAGGAGGATTCACATTTTGCCTGACGTTCAGAGCCCTGAGAAGCCACCCCGCACCCACGGTGGTCTGATCAGACTAGCGGGGAGGCCAGAGCCTCCGCGTGAGGCTGCGATTCTGGCACTGGTAACGTGTTCCACAGGCACAACTGGGAAGAACAGTGGACTCTTAAAGCACAAGTCCAACTGTTCCTCCACTTCCTGACTTGTGGCCAGGTTTCAAAGTTTTACTTACATGACATGAGAAAGTGCCCAGGAAGTCATTTATGCCCAACTTACTTCAAATGGAAGTATTCACTAGAAAAGGTACAAATGAACCACACCGTCCCACTGTTCAGAACTAACATCTGACAAGGCCATAGGGTTCTTCTAGGCTTGAGGCAAGCTGTCTGCGAACAAGTCCTAATTAAAGGCAGCACAAGTCACTCTATGGGTGTGAGCCTGGACTACAACTGTCTTAGTTGATGGAATGAAAACAGTTCTAAAACATGAGCCAGAATGTAAGGAGAACGTATGCTCATGCTTTGGAAAGTATGTGCACAAGCAATCATTCTGGAGAGATCATTTGGTTGGTGTTGAATTCCAAGCCAGGCACAGGGGAACAAGGAAGGCTGGCAAGACAGCTCAGCAGACCAAGTGCCTGCTTTGGCAAGTACAGGGACCAGGGTTCAATCCCCAGTCCCGCATGCTGAGCCAGCAACTGAGTCTGCACATGGTGGTGCATGCCTGTAATTCCAGTGCTGGGGAGGCTGAAAACAGGAGGATCACTATGAGTCTGAGCTGCATAGGAGACCCTGTACCAACATTAAATGGGGAAAAATAAAAAAAGAACATAGCTCTCTTCTTCAAAGAGTTCACAGCCTACTGGGAAAAACAGGTTTTATTCAAATACAGACAAGACGGATGTGTGGCAATGAATACATAAAAAGAGAAAAGAAGCTGCATTGTAGACATGTGCCAGGCATGCTGGTGGTCAGAATGGGCCTCCCCCAGATGAGATGTAAAGGTGGAGAAGCAGCCTACATCCTCTGAGGAACCGAGGCAGCAGGCTGAGGAGCGAATGAGCCAAACATTGCCTGTCTGTATTTCTATTTGCACCTGTTTGTACCTACAGCGGTTCCTTCCAGGGACAAGGAGACAAGCTGGATTGGACCCCAGCTGATGAGCTTGGAATGGAGTTAAACAGGCAGGCAGAGGGCAGATCTTGAGGGCCTTTAAAAATCATATGGAAATTTGTGGTCTTAAGTCAATTAAATATTTCACACAAGTGACTGGAAAAATAGTAATCACTGCTAATAGTCATCATTGCTAATATCACTGAGCATTTCTACAATCACAGCTTGTCTCTTCTAATCAGCAAAACAACCCTATATGACAAGCACTAATGTTATCCTAGATTAGCGATGGCAAGGCTTTTAGAGACGAGTGCCCAAACTGCCACCCAAGCCCACTTATTTATTGCAAAGTGCCAGCACTGCAATTACACCTGAATATTGAGGTCTCAGTTTAGAAATAACTAATACATTCACATCTTTTGTCTTAAAAGAAAAAAAAAACAATAATACGCATGCCACAGGTTCACCGCCACTGTCCTCCATGGACTGTGGAAGCAGGGGGAGCTCAGAGTACTCACAAGTTCTAAGTAGTAAGATTTCAAACTGAGATTCCAGTCCTGCCCGCAAGCCCACCCTCCAACAGTCCACAGAGCCCGGTCACCTTTCTGTGCTCACAGTGACTGTCATGTTGGGAATGGGTTTCCAGGATAGGGTGGGAGGAAGATTCATCCAAAGCCCACTGCAGTCAACCATTTCCTATTGTCTCAGATCATACGAAGCTTACAAAAGCAAGCAAACAGACATTCCAATTGACACATTATCATTATATAGAAATTCCAATTGACACATTATCATTATATAGCTAGTGATTCCTTTGATAAGATACTCTTGAGGTCCCCAAGACATCTTCAAATTTGGATACTCATCAAAATTCCTAAGGATACAGAGAGTCGGTGAGAGTTCCTTAGCCAGAATACGTCATTGACATGACCTCTTCTTCCCTGCTGCGTAGTCTCCTGGACATGCAGAGGCCAGAATTCGAGCTGAAGGAGATGCTCCAATGATGAAGAAGGCAGGGCAGCCCCCTTAAGCCTGTGTGCCCTCTGGCAGGGGTGCATCACCCTCACAGAATGCCTATGGCAGGGTGCGGATCAGCTCCAAAGAAACACAGGGCAGACAAACTCCATTTCATACTCCAATTCCAATTTGCCATCCGAGACTCCTGTGGCCTCTGGGATTTTTATTTCCTTTTCCTCTGACAGGATGACGACATGGCTGTTCTAGGTTAATGAGTGAAATATGAGAATTCCCGTTAAATGCCTTGCCACTGCACCAGTCTGTTCCCACTGCCACAGATACCTATTTTTCACAGTCTATGAAAATCATATGCTTTTCCCCCAGTGCATATGCCTTCCATTTAAGGATTCATTCAGTTGCCTCAGGCTGTCACCAAGAAAATTACTTATTAATTTCTGTGTGCTGCAGAGCTATCTCTAAAACAAACAGAGTTGGCTCTGGATTGTCAGTGTTAACCCAATGTACTGGTTTTGTGCCGCCCTTCAGCACCTAGAAATGTTTCCAGTACAGAGTATATATATATATATATATATATATATATATATATATATATATATATATATATGTATATGATATATATAGAATTTACAAAATGCAAATTTACTCAACAGTAATTGAAACATGTTCATTGGCAAAGTCCTAAAAGTTTGTACCCTTTTATGCGGTTCAATGTGAGACATTTTCTCCTACACTATATAGCAAGGCAAATTATTTCAACTTCCTCCTATCTCGAAATGAACAATTTAGTAGGTTAGTGAGCTACAGCCTTTGATCCTCATCCTTTCAAGAACTTGAATAGTAATATAGGCCCTCTCCCCAGAAACATGTGCAGTGTTACCCAGATATGCCCACCAGCACACAGAAAAGATCATTTGGTATATGGATATAATAATTTCAAACGTTTCCTAGCCCATCTGAGAGTCTGAGAACCCTGAAAATAACTGTTTCTCTTTTTCTTCCAGTCCATTAATTTGTTTATTAAACTGATGGCTGCCTGTTTTATTAGCGACATTGGTAATGAGTGAAGGCCCGAAACCAGAGAGTGCAGAATGGTAGCAGCATTTGTGTTTTGCTTGCCTGCTCCAAGCTCAATTATCACGTGCTTTGCACACGTTTAAAATGTGCTGGTGGCCTCTGGAGGGAACTGTTAGCTAACTGCACCGCTGTGGAGGAGAAAACAAGAGAGCCATGCCTGACACACAAAGCAGGGCAGTCGCCGGGAAAGGCGCTGTCTTGTCTGAGGTCAGGTCCTGGAACACGGTAGGTGTTCAGTAAAAATCGTCTGAGCATCATTATATGTTGTCATCTTTGGGAGGCAGAGGAGCTAATTCCTGCCTGGTCCTCTAGTGAGTCAGGTTGACCTGCCACTACGCAATGGTGCTTCAGTCCAACCAGGAGTACCGGCAGTATTTCTGTTCCCTTAGCATGTCTGTAAGATTATTTTTGCGCTGTCTACTGTGCCAGTCCTATTTCTTTGTGAATATTGAAACGACTTAATTGTTTCCAATGTAAAAAAAATATTCCTGTATAAAACTAAGAAAATCAAAGCTCAGAAAGATGAAGAGGCACCTTGTGGCTTATTGACTGGCAACTGCTCCGACGACTTTCCCTGGGATGATCCCGCTCCGGATGCCCTTGCTCTGTCCCCAGAGCCAACCTGCCTGTACCATTTCTACAGCACTTCTGCGTCGCTCACACACCAATTCATTTCTCACACACAAACGCAGAGGGGTATTTTGTTACTCTCAGTTGCTGTTCTGTAAGTGGAAACTGAACAGGCAGTGAGCCCAGGGAATTTGCCAAAGGTCACATAGAAGCTGCTAGTGGCTGTATGGCCCGACGCTACTGTAGGTCCCACCCCTGTACCTCAGGCTCAATTGGCACTAAGAGAGGCACAGCCCGGTGACCGCTTTGGGTCACTCAGTGGAAGCACTTGTTGGCCCCAGGATCTAGTTTTGGTGGGTATGAAGAGGAGCGGGAGACTAATATCACAAAAACTCCATGTACATATCTTTTCAATGAGTTAATTTTTCTTTCTGAGAACCTTTCTGAGCCAGCTCTCCCCAGTCAGCAGATTAGCTCAGCACAGATATGATTTTCATGCCCAGTCTACACAAACTGTCCAGAACAGTGCCTTCCTTCGGCCTCCAGAAAGTCAAGGAGTTCCTCCTGCTTTGCCTTGTGCTTTGGGTGGGTACAGGACAGTGTGTCGCAGCACCCTCAGTGCCGCAGTGTTACACTGGTGAGCGGTGTGGAGTGCCTGGAGGGCAACCTCATTATTTTAAGCAAGAGGGTTTTTTCCTCCCCTCTCCTTCCCCCTCCCCTCCCCCCTCCCCTCCCCCTTTCCCTTCCCCCTCCCCTTCCCTCCCCTCCCCTTCCCTTCCCTTTCCGTCTCCTCTCCCCTCCCCTGCTCTCCTTCCCTTCTCTCCTCCCCTCCCCTCCCTTTCTCTCCCCTCCTCTCCCCTGCCCTTCCCTCCCTTCCCCTGAGGTCCAAAACAAGACAGACTTCTCCCTAATCAGTTGTGCAGTGGCTAAGGACATTCTGACTGCCTTGCTTGAATTCCAGCTTGCCTCTTACTAACTGTGACTTGGGACAGATCCGTTCAAGTGCAGTGTGGCACTCTTGTAGACACAGGAGGCACGGGTCACACAAACCAGCAGTGGGCTGATTTCTTCCCAGCATCAACCGATTTCTGTACAGCCTACTGCACTGCACTGTAGCAGCGGGGAGCCGGCTCTAACAAAGGGCTTCCGAGCCTATGTTCTCTCTTCCACACCATGTTCTGTCTCATGTATGCTGCCCTGTTGTCAAGAAAAGCCTGGACTAAGAAAACCGCATTATCTCTTCACATCAAACCTGTACAGAAGAGAACTTAGAGGTGTCTCCAAAATATAGGAGGACACTTAGTTATCTGAATTACTTAGTTCCTGAAATTAGATAACAACAAAGCAGTTGAGTAGCTAGAAATACCATCCTTATCTCAAAACATTTACTCAACCTATTAATCTCCTGCATTTGAACAAGAATTTAAATAGTGAGATTGACTCTGAAATACCTCCAAGAGTCTACTATGACTTTGAATGCCGGTACCCTGAGCACCCAGGGATGCAGTAGTTATTTATCCCCACAACTTGAGAACTTCACCTTGCTCCTCAGCAACAAAAACCCAAACAGATGGAGCAGGGCTCTTCCCTCATGTTCCCCACATGAGTGCAGCTTGATTTATACCATAACCAACAGGGGCACAGTGTGGCCCTACCTTGGCTTCCTCAGGATGCTGCCGCCAGTGTTTAAGTCCTGTAAAAATGAGTATTATACACTGATGTCTTTAGGGCATCTTTGGTAGAAAGATGCATTAATCTAGCACTTTCAAAACTTCTCACGTGCGATAACAGCAAGAACACATGATGTCAAAGCAGCTACACCTCTCCAACAGCAGGGCTGACAGAAACAAGGGACAGAACAGGCCCATGTGGCTGGGTCTCCTTTTCCCCTCAGCCTAATTTATGCTTCAGAGCTGTTGTACAGCTCCTCCATCTCTAATAATGTAACCCACTGAAGGGATTTCCGGGTAGAAGATGCGATTTATTTGCCATTTTGTATTCTTAGTAAAAATGTTGCTGGGCATGCACATTTTAATTACGAACTCCCAAACTGTATGAAGGAAGTTGTCTTCCAGTCAGGAAACATCATTTTCTTTCCAGTGGTCCAGTCTGCCATTCTAAACAAGTGCACAGTTGCTGACAATTCTTGGTACTACAAAACATGGTACAACAATGATGCTTTAATACAAAACTAAAATCAAACAAGCAAATAGAACAAAAACTGGAAAACATAGAGCCAAGGAGAAAGGTTAGGACATCCAGCTGAAACTGTGGCCACTGGGACATGGCCTTGGCCTTATGGAACTCAGTTTCCGAGGAGGGACATCCGCCTCCCTCTACACCTTTGAAATTCAGCGATGTCTCTGCCTTGGGCGTTTGGAGACCTCTGTGTTCAGTGAACTGCAGGCAGCAGAAGCAACAGCGGCTGGAGTGTGGCAGTAAGCAACAATCCTCGGGCAGCGGTGGTGGAGCTTTTGGGGCTTTCAATGAACACAAACAGCCTGCTGCCAAACAAGAGCTGTAGGTTCACCCTCACCACCCTGGAAGGATCTGAGGGATGGATAATGCTACCAACAAAGTTAATGCTACCAAAAAAGACATGAAACTACCCCTAAATTCTAAAACCTTAAGTGAAATGAAACATAAAACTTACAAAATTGTAGATACCTGTAGCATGGGAGTCTCTTACTTCCACGTGCTTTGTCTTCTGTGAATTTCTTTTATACAGGTAACCCAAAGTTCAAACTATAGCAAGTTTTTAATCTGTTGAGTCAAAAGTTTTGGGGAGGGCTGGCCTAAGAACTCAGTGGATTAAAGCACCTGCAAGCAGGGGCAGGGGCTGGGGTCAATCCCCGGCCTGCCATGCTAGCCCTGCCCCCTGGAGTGTGCTGAGATGGCAATTGAGGCTGGGCGTGTTGGCGCGCGCCTATAATTCCAGCTCTTGGGAGGCTGTAAGCAGGCAGATCCCTACAAGTCTGATCTAGTAGTGAGACCCTGAACACCATATAGACCCTTCCCTAAAATACAAAAAAAAAGTTTTGGGGAAACTGTTCTGCAAGTTTCTTTGTGCTTTTTCAAAACTAAGTTGGAATTTAAAGACAAAAGTTAATAACATCCCATGTGGGAGCCAGGCTTGCAGGGACAGCAAGCCACCCTCCTGGGATACTCAGTTCTCTTCCCCAGCAGCCTTTAGAGATCTACATTTACATGCTAATTCAAGAACACAGACATACCATATGTATGTCTGATGTTCAGTCTCAAAACTCATTAACTTTGCTGCCTTTAAAATCTGAAATAAAAAGTAGGAAAAATTCAGAAACTGTATAATTGATCTATTTTCCAAATCCTCCCCTTATTGTAGATAGCCCCTACTCTGACCCCAGGCTGAGAGAAGTTTAGAGTGTGCTGGGTTCACAGGGACAGAACGCTGATGTGCTGGTGCTTATTGGGGTCTGTGAAGGAGAACACAAGAAAAACAAGAAATGGACCTGCTTTGAGGAGCAACTTATCAATATGAGCGTGGACATGATGCCATCAAATTCACAGTGCAATTTTAAGACCTAGGGGTTCCTGGGACACATCACCCACTCGGTGGGACTCACACTACTCTCAACCAGAGCTTCCCAGATTAAGATCAGTCACCTTTTCTAGACTCTTGTCCCTGCCTAGGTGCCCCACTAATCCCCTAATCCTCAGAGAGGCAGGCCCAGGTTCCTCCTTCCTACCTGGTACACACAGGGTCTCCTGCTGAGCCACACGATGTCCAACCTGCTTACCTGCTTCTGCATGGTCAGTGTCAGATGCAGGACTGGGGGTAAGCACACCATCAAAGCCAAAGGGTCACACGGTATTGTGACTCTCCTTCCTCCTCCCCTTCTGACCTGTGTTCACAGAATATCCATCTTGCTTACATCAGCTCCTTAGTGGGGAACCCAGGAGACACCTGAGAGAGGACAGCCAGGGACCACTGCAGCTTTGGAGTGGAGAGGCTTCTCCGCTCCCCACCCCATCAACTCCGTGGTGGCTGCTTCTCGTTTCCATTGTGTCTGGCATTCTTCCTATCCCTGCAAGTCCCTCACCCACACTTGTAGCCACACACATCTCTACCCTGGATATCTATTTCTGTCTTCATGTTTGAAATGTAAGGTAGTCTTGGGATGAAATACTACCCAGTTTCTCAGCAGCATGTGCATCTCGATATAGGAGCCCCTCCCGTCCCTTGTCTCCTTGATATCCACCAGAGGCCCTGGGTCAAGTCTGCACTGAATGACCAGAGAGGGAGCCCTGGGGTTTGGGAGTCTGCTTAAAAGGAAAGATAGGAGCCTTCATGAGGGAAAGGCTCAGGCCTGAGAAGAGGTCACCAGGCCTGGGACCCAGCTCATGTGAGCAAAAGGCTATTGACACTGTGCTTCCAGTCTTTACCTCAGACAAGGGTAGAAGGAGAGGACAGAGTAGCCCAGAGGGGTTCCTCTTCTCCTATGTAAGTATATTTCATATTGGGAATGGGCAGGAGGACCCTGAGGCCAGTATTAGATTCTACCTAAGACAAAGGTCCTTGCTTCCCAGCTGCTGCATCCAGGCTACAGAGCCGGGAAACCAGAGAATTCTGGTGATCATGACCGTTGATGGCAGACAGCTTGCAGATTTGGAAAATACAGGAGTCAGCCAAATAGCTCAGTGGACTAAAGCACTTGCAAGTGGGCACAGGGCCCGGGGGTTCGATCCCTGGTCCTGCCATGCTGGCCCTCCCTCAAGGTGCCCTGAGATGGCGATTGAGACTGGGTGTGGTGGCACGCACCTGTAGTCCCAGCTCTTGGGAGGCTGTAAACAGGTGGATCACTACAAGTCCAATCTAGTAGTGAGGCCCTAAACACCATATAGGCCTTCCTTAAATTAAAAAAAAAGGTAAGATCTAGTAAATCAGAGTAGCCACCAACTGCTACATCTGCTCTGACCAAAGCCCAGATTCAGCTTCTTAAAGTCATCATTACCGTCTACAGAGCACCCTTGGGAGGGGACAGAATGACCACACTTGACACGCAAACTAAGCACAGCTCAGAGAAGACAAGCATCTGGTCTGGGGATTATCCAGCAAATTAGTGGAAACCCAGCATTCCAAGTCAGGAGCAGTGAAATGGCTCCTGCTCCTCCCACTGCTAAGTACCCACCTACTGAGTCCCTTCCTTCTTGTCCATAAAGACTGGAAGCAAAAGTCTCATAGTCCAACATTTTGTTATCAAAGTAGGAACTGAGGCGGCTTCATTTACTGTGGATACCCTGGGGTCTGAAGCTCTAAGTGGCCACAGTGGTCACCCAGGGGCCAACTCCAGACCTCAGCCTGGGCGATGCTCCATGTGGGTGGAGGAAGGCAAATGCCAATGGTGGAGTCCGCAATAATTATTACAGCTGCGGTAATAAACCAAGTGGCTTGAAAGAAGAATTTATCCTCCAACTGTTCTGGAGGCCAGAAGCCTGCAATCAAGCATCAATAGGGCCACACACCCACTGGTGGCATTAGGGAAGGACGCTTCTATGTCTCTTCGAGCTTCTGGGAGCTCCTGGCATTTCTTGGCTTGGGGCTGCTTGCTCCGTCGCATAGTCTTATCCCTGTGCCTCTCTGTGTCTCCCTGCTCTTGTACAAACACTAGTCACTTGGGGCTCTTCTCCAGCCTGTCTCATCCTACCCAGGTGCATCTGCAAGGATCACATCTGCAAGTGAGGCTACGTGCTGGGGTTCTGGGTAGATGTGATTTTGAGGAGATGCTGTTTAATCCTACAAAGTCAGAGGCAACACCATTTTTTTCTGCCTTTTCACTAGGCCCTGTGGGTCAGTTTGGTTCTGAGGAATCCCACAGGCTAAGAAAAAGACTGATGCTTGTGTGACAGTCACTGAATTATGTAGCTTGAACGGAAGTCACCATGATCCCCAGATCTAACCTGAGATTCCAATGACCCTGACTCCTGCTGCTCTGTTCCATGTGGTAAGGCTATCCATCTTCCCACAGTGGCTGCCTGCATCGTGGAGCTCCCGCCGTCGCCTCACTGTGCCAGCTCAGGACCTTGGGCTGCCAACCAGGAGGAAAACAGAGGTGGCTGCTCTGCCTGCAGGCATTCCTCATAGGAAGGCCTGTGTATCGGAGCCCACAGCCTGACTGTGGACCTGTGCTCTATGAAACAGGAAGCAGCTCTTGGATCTGACATCCGTGCAGCAAAAACGGTGTGCCAGAGGAGAAGGGGGCTCTGGCCAGTGGAGAGGGCATCATGCCCACCCCATCAGCCTTGTGCTGCCACCTTGCAGGGATCAGAACATCTGGAGAGAAGGGTACAGCCACCTCTTCTTCTATTCCTCTGACAAATCCAACCAGAAATAATGAACAGCTTAGTTCCTTAGCCCTACTACATTCCATAACATGGGGAAGCAGAGGAAGGATGAGCCTTTCTGTGAAGGCAAAATCTTTGTCTGTTTAGTTTTCCTCCACTTCCTGAGCCTGGGGACGCATTTAGCACATGCACACCCCACATGATGCAGACACAGTGAGGTGATGTATTTGCAATCTCTCCCATATACTATTTATTTTACCTACCAAAATATCATTTCTGTCTGGAAAGGATATTGGGTATGGTCGCTTTTTATGCTGTGGGCACTTTCCCCCCTAACAAAATCATTTCCTATAAATCTATGGTCCGCAGCCTGACTTCAGAAAACACTTTAATAGTCCCCAACTCCAATGTTTTCCATAGCAATATATCCTTGTGTCCAGAACACCAAAGTGCAGAGGCTTGAATTTATCAAACAGAACTCATCAGTGCCCTGCGAGTGGGGTCAGGAGCTTCATCTCTTCCTTCCCCACTGGAAGGAGGTGGGAGATAGGGGACACTCCAGGCAGTAGATGGACCCACAAAGCTCTCACTGCTCTCCTGTCTAGCAGGAGGCAAGGGGTGGGGGTGTGTCTTCACTATTATCAGTAGCAACAACAGGACCACGAGCATCTTCCCTCCATCTACAGTGCCTTCTCCATCGCCATAACCCTCCTCCAGGCCCAAGCATCGTCTCCTCACGTGAGTGCTCCCATGAGCTGCTCCATCCTTATTTCTCTCTGTTCCTATCATTATAAAGCACATCCAAGCCTGGAGCAAGGCACCCCAGTAAGAGGTACAGCCACAGACTGAGATGGGCCAGGGCCCTGGCCGTGATAGAAAGAGAGACACAGGGCATCTGGGGAGAGCTTCCTGGTAAACGAGGAGCATGCAGAAGCTCCCTGGGGCTCCTGGCTGCCTGGAAGGTACTTGGTGCCAGATTAAGCTCCTCTGGGGCGGGAGGCTGGGCCCCAGCACAAGGCTCTGCCACCCAGGCCCTGCTGAGGTAAGGAGGCAAAAGCCAGCCTAAAGGATGTAGACTAGCTCCACCCTGTACCACCCTTGGGGTAGTCCCTGCTCTCCTTTCTTCTTTTACAAATGGAGAAATGGGCTCTGAAAGAGCAAAGGCTGTCAGGGCCAGACATCCACTGCTCCAGAAAAGCACCGTGCCAGTGTATTTGAGAAGTTCCCCATCTGCTCTCCGTGACTTTCCTTCAGGAGTTCTCTACCACTTTCTGTTTCTCAGTCTCCATATTTTGACCAGAATCAACTGATTTCAAGACTCTGCAGGGTGTTCAGGGTCTCACTACTAGATCAGACTCGTAGTGTTCCACCTGTTTACAGCCTCCCAAGAGCTGGGATTACAGGCGCGCGCCACCATGCTCAGTCTCAATTGCCATCTCGGCGCACCCCGGAGATGGGGCCGGCACAGCGGACCCTGGGATCGAACCCCATCCCTGTGCCTGCTTGCAGGCGCTTTAACCCCCTGAGCTATTTGGCCAGCTCTACAAACAACTTGTAATCATCTTTTCTACTGCCAGTGTAGCTCACTCGGCTGAGCTGCGGCCACTTTCCTCAAGGTCTCCCACCACAATGCGAGCTTCCCATTGTGGCAGAGACAGAAGTAGAACAACACTCTTGTCCCCTGGGCCCGGCTCCCCTTCCCTGTGGGTGAGATCTGTGAGAATGACGCACTGAACTTGAGTGCAGGTGTGGGAGGACCGGGGCTCAGGAGGGAGCAGCCTCCTAGGAAACGCCTCTCCCGGTGGAGAGACGAAGTCTCCGTGGAACACGAAGCTCTAGCTCCCATGCTGCTTTACTTTCCTCGTCTATCCAGTAACCTTTCCTACTGTGGAGAGATAATGGCGGGGCACTGAGAGCCCCCGTGGGAGGGGCTCAAGCACGGGGAGGGGGCTTCCTTTCACCCTGCAGGTCATGTGCAGAGTGCAGCTCTGGGTCTGCCTGCAGAGGCCCAGCTCCTAGCTCTGTGGGGTCAGCCAGGCATGCACTGGCCAAGATTCCAAAAGCCACACCAAATGAGTTTTATTTTGCAAGAGGGGCCAGCACCGTCAGCTGCCACTGATGACCACCCTCCTTTCCCAACCATTCTCCACAGAGCAGCACCACCATCCAACAGAAGTCACTGTCTGCAGCAGGGCCCACGCACGCATCCGGCATGATGCAAGAGAGCATCACCAAACAGACTCTCCCGAGCTCTCTGGGCAGGCTTGCTTCTTACCAGGCCAAGGCCCAGGGCTCTGCCTCAGCCTGACACGCTTGTGCTTGCCCTGGCTGCCCTGCGGTGCGGTGCGGAGCGCTCTGCTGTGGGTGCCCTCTCCTGCCAGCTCCCTCCCACATGTAGTAAATAAGCTTGTCCTGGCCACTCCCTCGGGACACTGTATGGAGACTTTGCCTGTCCCTCCCGCAGTCAGACCTCCACCAGTGGAGGCTGCACTCAGTTCATTTCTGGGACTGTCACCACATAGGCCAGAGCCCAAGGACAAGCTCAGCCTGGTAAGCATGGAGGCTTTCTCCAATCTATAATTAACCTAGAAAATCAATCACATTTTTAAATGATGCACCTCAATTTCCCCAAGTTTAATCATTTGATTTATTTAAAAACCTCACTTATAAATTACTTTGAGCTCTTGTGCTACTGGAGGAGCAGCAACAGATCATCATGTTAGCTTGGGGACAACAACTGCTTGCTCACAAAAGCTGACCCGTCCACTACAGCCTGTCTTCCTCCACTATCCCTTACATTTCTATTGCAAGAATTCAGACCTTCTGTGGCAGGATGGGGAGCCACTGGAAGGAGCAAGGCCAGGGCCACAGACCAAGATGACAGAGGGACAGCACATGGTTTGTGCAGGAGCATCAGTTCCAACAGGGAGGCTCACCTGCTCCCAGGGACGGCTCAGGCCCTGGGGCCTGTGCTCCTGTCCTTATGCCAGCCAATTGGCAGCCTCCGCAAGTCACCAGGGAGAGGAAGAGGGCCAGAGGAGGATCCAGGGTCTCCAGTGTCTGAGTGCTTTTGTCTTCCCAGAGATCTCGGGGACACTGCAGCACTCCCACACCACAAGCAACTCGCCATTCCCATCACTACCCCACGACCCTGCTTCCCCACACTGGACCCAGAATTCCCAAGACAATCTTCTATTTTCCCCCAAACAGACTGGTCCATGTCATGTTCCTCCAGCACAAATTCTCTGTTCTGAGTGTCCTGCCACAACTGTTGTGCCCAGGTCCCAGGTAGCTTGCTGCCCAGCGAGGCTGATCTCATGTCTACTTTGGTCTTTAGTTTTCTTACTCTCTGTGTCTCTGTCTGTCTGTCTGTCTGTCTCCCTCTCTCTCTGTGTCTCTGTCTCTATCTCTGTCTCTCTGTCTCTCTCTCTCACCCCACCCCCACTCTCTCTCTCTCTTCCTCTTTTTCACATACACTTTCATTTTATTGGTCATGTTATTAAAAAATCATGATGAAATTTATTTTGGGAAGTTGGTACATTCTTTTAAGGCATCTTGATAATTTTATTTTTGAGCTTTTATTAGTATATGTTTTCAGTACACAATAATCACACTTATAGGGAGTTGTTATATGTACATAAATTAATATATATATATATATATATATTTGTCCCTTATCCCACACAATTCTTCCTGATTCCTCCATTCTGTTTTCCTTCCCATTTGCAAAAGCTCTATTTTCATTCGTCTTTAAGATTTTCCTATCGCTTTTCCTCCTCTCCATCACTCATTGTCCTTCCCATTTGAAAAAAAAAAACATTTCTCTACTTCCTGTTGTTTACCTTTTCTTATGGCACTTTATTTATATTTTGGGTGTCTCACTTATGAGAAACCATGCAATATTTAAGCTTATGTCCAGATTTATTTCACTTAATGCCATGGCTTCAAGTTGCATCCATTTACTTATGAATGCTTCAACTTTATCCTTATTAATGGCTAAATAGTATAAATATATTCCATTGGGTATAAATGCCACATTTTCTATTCATCCTGTGTTGGACATATATGTTATTTCCACACTTTAGCTATAATAAATTGTGCTGCTAAATATGGACATGCAAGGATCCTGTAATGTGATAACTTTAACTCATCTAGGAGGACACCTAGAAAGGGAGTAGTTATACAGAATTTCTTTTTGTCTTCCTTCCTTCCTTCCTTCCTTTCTTCTTCCTTCCTTCCTTCCTTCCTTTCTTCCTTTCTTTCTTTTTTTGTAATTTGCTACAGGGTCTCACTATGTAGCTCAGTGTTGTAATGATCCTCCTGTTTCAGCCTCCCCAGTGCTGAGATTACAGGCATGCACCACCGTGCCCAGTCTCAGTGGCTGGCTCAGCATGCCCGGGCATAGCCTGTGGTACCTGGGATTTAACCTGTGTCCTTGCACTTCCCTGTACAGGCACTTTGACCCCTGAGCTGTCTCTGCAGCTCTAGAATGGAATTTCTATTTTTAGTTGTTTGAGGAATTGCTATACTGATGCGTACAGCAGGTATACTAGTTTACATTCCCATCAACAATATATATGGACAGGGGTTTTCTGGTCATTTTGATCCCTCTAGAATATCTTTTAGTACTCGGTGTAGGGTTGGCTTTGTTGTCATGAAATTCTTTAGTTGTTCTTTGTCATGGAAGTATTTCAC
>NDGN011327921.1:0-31741 GCA_002564285.1 Tympanoctomys barrerae
GCAGCTCGTGTCCCCGCAGCCACCACTGCTGCTCCTGCTGCTGCAGCTGCCCCAGCCAAGGTCAGAGGAATCAGATGAGGATATGGGATTTGGTCTCAGTGACTGATCACCAAAAAGCAAACTATTCAGCCTGCCTGATTGGCAAGACAAGGACTAAAGGCATAATTCTCTTTAAAAAATAAAAATAAAAATAAAAAAATAAATTTTCAATTTTAGTTTTTTTTTATTTCTGAGTAATACATTTAAAGTATTATTAAAATGTTTCGTCAACCTTAAACATTGTCTGTAAGCTTTCATAAAGAAGGAGGAGGAAACTATCAGGTGTACCTATTCTCCCAAATTTACATACCTCTCCATATACTGATGTGGTTGGTTGTATTGTTATTATACATCATCCTGATGTTATCTTCATGCATTAAAATCACGTACTTTAACCTTCCTTGCTTGGGTTAACATTACAGTTTGCCAAGCTCCATAAGGACGTAAGATAAAATTAGGCAACGTGCTCTTCCTCCCAGCTCCACTTCCTTCCAACCTTCTATCGTATTGAGATCGTATTTCTAGGACTTCTGTTACAATTTATACCCCTCCACATTCTCTTCCAAGGCCATAATTCCCGCTCTTTCAGTCTTGGTGTTATATCTAAATTATTTCAGCACTCATTCAGATAGTCTCGTTTCCTATTTCTGAGCTCCTTATTTTTTTTTTACCATTTATCTCTTCGTAAGGTAGATTCCATAATGGAGTAGTTTTTTTCCCTGCCCCTCAAAAGCTAATGTGTGTCACATTTCCTGGGTTCTTTTGTGTTTCAAAATAATCAGTTTTCTACACACTTGAATGACATTTAACTGAGTATGAAAATCTCAGAGCATTTCTTTCCCTGAGACTTTATAATGATCCGTAGCACTTTCTAGCCCTGTTGCTATGAAATGTAATACCAAATTGGTTTTTCCTTAATTTAGGCACAGTACTTCCTGGCTTGGTTTTACTCCCTTCATCAACAGGAACTAATAGAATGTCTCCTATGTGATAAGTACTGTCCTAACTCCTAGGGCCACATCAAGTTCCTTAGTCTTGACACCGACACACTTTATCACTATCAATTATCCTGAAACATGAAGACATAATGCACACCTTCAAGTCACAGAATCAAATCTTCTTTTCTGGTAATGATTTTTTGATTTTGCCTTTGAGATTTTCTGGAGGGTACCTATTAATTCTGCTCTGTATGAGAAAGTGTTTGGATCAAGTGTTTGAATCAACCACGGCATGATTAACAAATCTTGTGTATTTGTTACAGTCATGGAAAGCTAACTAACAGTAAAGAATAGGGGAGAGAATGCCAAGTGCACAGGAGCATTACTGCCTCCTCTGATGTTCATCAGCCCTGCCCTACCTTTGGTCCAAAATCAGCCTGTTCACAGGTTAAGCAGAAGGCTTCTGGATTAAGCAGAAGGTCTTGTTGGTTCACAGTGAGGCCTCATAGACTCAAGTTCTCTGAGTGGTGACTTGGAAACCTTTTTTATTGTCCTCTACCAGCATTAACTCATGGATCAAAGCCAAGTCCATGCATGCAGTAAAAACATAACAGCGTTTGGAATTTAAGAGAACAAACCCAGCTTTGGAATCCGGGCCCTGTAGCCCACTAGCAGAACTGACATAATAACAGTATCCCCACTGCAGGGCCACTCCCAGAACTACCTAAATTGGCACGTGTAAGCCACTTACATCGGTGCCTACCACCCTGTATGCCTCCAACAAACCTTGCCCATCGTTACTGTCAGTGTTACTAATAACAGCATGGTTATTCTCAACATAGGCTTCCAGCATGTTGTCTGCCGACTCGGTGAGCTCCCTCTGCCCAGTCCCATCCGGTCTGCAGTGCCTCGGTATAAGGTGTGGAATTCACAGCTCCCAGTACGACGTCATTGGAAACGCCCTTTGCAGCTCTGCCGCTGACTACTGGAGAAGTCTGACCTACGAGCACGGTCCTGTGCGTGTGGCCTTCCAGTGTGAATCCCCTTTTGGCATTGTCTGGAACTGGGACCCGGTGTCCCTATATTTAGCAGTAATTGTGCACAGCTAGTTGCATATGTCTCCTGGTTTCATTAAAGATGGACTCTTTTGTTAACATTTGTGTTGCTTTCAGCTGATATTAAAGAGCAGAGCTTAGAATGGTTATCTTTACGCTGTCATCTCCAAGCAAAAACCTTAATACTTTTAAATCCAGGAATATTTTTAAATAAGTGAGAGACTGGTGAGCGCCTCTTTTCCTCCACTGAAGCTTAACTATGAAGACATTATAAGAAGGATTTAAGAGTTCTTAATGCAGTGTTCATAAAAGGACAGTTTAAACCTTAAAATCAGTTCCTAAGGGAGATTATTAAATCTCACTCCAATTTTCTACTTGTGACTAAATATTTTCTTTATTTAGAAAAAGGTTTTGCATGAGAACTGGAAGTGCGATTACAATATAAAATCTTGGTAAATACATTTCACATTATTTAAAATGTGAAATTTTAACCAATTATAAACTATGTTTTATATTTAAGTATATATAATATGATATGTATACATACATATCAATATAGATATTCAAAAGATACATTCTTCAAATAGTCTAAACCATAAACGCCCTTGTCCAGAGCAGAGGTTGAATTTTATGCATCCTATACTTTTTCTTTGAATGCGTCTTACACATTAAATTGTGGAGGTGAAACACTGAAGCCGGTGCGAGGCTATTTGTTGTTTTCCTGGTGATTGTGGTGATGGCGTCACGTTTATAAATGTGTAGAAAGTTCGTTCATATTTTATTTTATCTCATTTCATTTTCAAAACAACCACATGAGAGAATGTCTCAGTTACTCTTCTCTGGTTGCTGGGATAAAATAGTGGACACCCGAAATCAAGGAAGGAAAGGCTTGTTTAGTGGCCAAGTGGCATGTGGCAGAGAGAAAGCAGCCAAGAGCTGCGGCTCCTAGCCAGCCTCTCTCTTCCGTCCACGCTGACTGCAGGGACCGGAGCTCCTTCGAGAAAGTGGAACAGCTGCAATGACCTGGCTCGTTGGAGAAGGGGGCGCGCAGGAGCCCTCCTCAACCCCTTTGTGTGCCCTAGAAGTGCGGAGTCACTCTGGGGAGGGCCCTTCCCCCCGCAGGGCGCAGGATCACCAAGCGCATCCAGCCAAGCTTCTAACGTCTCAGCTTGACACAATGTATCAACCACCACAGAGAGACTCATCGTTATTATGCCTGCTTCACACATCAGCGAATGGGCTCAAGGGTTTAAGTCACGTCCTCAGCAGCTTTGGGGCAACTGAGAGATTTACCAACCCAAAATGCCTCACAGTCTGTGCCCCCAAATAATACGCACAATTCCCGTTCACTGATTCTGCCCGCCAAAGACTATGGACATCACAAAATCGTTTTACATGAGGAAACGAGTAAATGTTTAAGTCAATCACTTTCTCAAGATTACCCAATTGAAAAGACAGAGAGAATCTTAACCTATGCCAATACCACATTCATTAAGCTTTTAGAAATTAGGAAATTGAAGCTATGTGTCCAACATACGGAAAGAGAATCTTCTCATCAGCATTTTTCAGTTCATTTACAATCCCTTTTTTTGGGGGGGCGGGGAGAACAGTCTACAGGGTGTTCAAGGTCTCACTACTAGATCAGACTCATAGTGATCCGCCTGTTTACAGCCTCCCCAGAGCTGGGATTACAGGGGCGTGCCAACATGCCTAGTCTCAATTGCCATCTCAGTGCACCCCTGGGATTGCAGCTGGCACGGCAGGCCCAGGGCTCGAACCCCCGACTCCTATACCTGCTTGCAGGTGCTTTAATCCACTGAGCTATTTGGCCAGCCCCACAACTGTTTTAAAACCATGTCTGAATCGCTTGGTTCATTGTGCAGGCAGACTAGTGGGCGGCAGCAAGCTAAGGAGAGGTTATTTGGCCTCATGTTTAGTCTCTGGTCATCTGGCTCCAAGAACAGGGTGTGGCAGAGGGACGTAGTGGAGGAGTGGAGAAGCAGCTGCTCGTGTCCTGGTGAAGCAGAGAAGGAAGAAGGAAGCGGGGAAGGAAACCAAGCCTCCTGGGCAGGCCCCCTGAGCAGCCTCTTCTGGGCAGGCCCCGCCTCCAGCACAAAGCAGGGGTGCAGCCTCCAGGCTCCATCACTTTTCTAAAGCCCCTCTGAATTCAAGAGGTGCTTGGGTGGGTGGGGCATCTAGCTAGAAGCCACAACAGATTATTTGCCCTGTCCTGAAGCAGTAGAGGAGAAACAAACAGAAAAACACAGCTAGAAATGTCCTTTTTCATGGATGGCCTAACTGCTACAGTCTGAATGCATCTCCAAAACAAATGATCGCTTTGCTATTAAACATAGAGAACAAGAAATTGCTGTGAACAATGGTGCGGAGAAGCCAAATTTTTGAGATATAAATATGATTCTCCTTGAAGGTGATTTTTTTTTTAAATTCAAGTTGCTGAAGTAAGTCAGAGGAGACAAATATAGCACTTTGCCTGTGTATGTGGAGGTTAATCATAAAATGCATCTTTGTTTTAAAATCCCATGAATGTCTGAAGAGCAAACTATCCAATGTCAGTTCATAAATGGACCTTTCTGCTTGAAACTTTGACAAATGACTCTCCAGCTTCGCTTCCCTTTGCTAAGAAGGAGGCAGTGGCCTTCTGGGGCAAGTCCTTAAGATATTTCTATGAGATTTATGTGACACAAAGCACCCTCAAAGACAAATCAATATATCCAGGTAGAGCATTCTAATATAATCACATGGATCAGGAAAAGCGTTTCATCCCCACAGATCTGTCATTCTTTCCTTTCATTGTATAAAGCTGCCTAAAGGTTTTATGTTCCCGAAATAAAGCTCTGAGTGACATCCCTCAGTAGTGTTGGATAATAACAGAATTCCATAAAATCAGTTACCATTTTGGATGCAAAGTTTCCCTTAGGACACCATTTGAGCTCAAATTTGAGGAGAGTGAAAGCAGATGGAGCACAAAACTATCGAAGAAACATGGGCCTGGGTTATGGCCTTGTAATTATGTGTGAACCTACATTTACACACAGAATCTGGAATACTTGGGCCAAGCATGAAGTCCACAGAACAATGGGAAAGATGATCCCCTTGTGGCACATGCTTCTGAGGGTAAACCCGCCTGCCAGGGGCTCCGGCTCTCCGCAGGCCCGTTCTCCAACTCCCATGAGCTCCTGGTGATGCATGAACTTCCACCACCACCCCAGGGCTATCTAGCAAGTCCACTGGCTAGTCTGTCTAGCCACTCCCTTTGGCTTTGAAGAAACTAAACAGTAGCATGACTAACATTACCCCAGTTCTTGGCACTGAAATGATGGGAACGTTCATCTAAAAATTGTGTATGAGAATATATTTAAAGGGGAAAAAAGAAAATTAATGGAATTTTAGGAGTTCAATAAATACCATTATGTGAGATCCTGTACCCCAATTCATATGTTGGAGGCCTAACTCACAGTACCTCTAGATGCGACTGTATTTGGAGATATGGTCATCAGATACATAATTAAATTAGAATGAGGTTACTAGAGCACATCCTTGTAAGAAAAAAGAAATTAGGGCAAAGACATACATGCAGAGATGGGAGATGATGTGGAGACACAGGACAAAGATGGGCATCTGCACCCCAAGGTGATAGCTCTCAAAAGAAAGCAATCCTACCCACATGTTGGTCCTGGATTTCCAGCCTTCAGAGATGTGAAGAAATCAATTTCTGTTGCTCAAGCCACCCACTTTGTGGCACTTTACCATAATAGTTTGAACAAACAAGCATACTCTGTTCCAGAATTCAGAAGCATCTGATAAGTAAGAGACAGGAATCAGAGAGGTGGGGCCAGAAGTCGTGAGCCTTCTTGTTGATGAAGTGGACTTGAAAATGGAGCTCTTGGCCAGCAGTCTTTAGTGCTTGCATTGAATGCATCTCCTCAGTCCAACAGGCCCTTCCTGGAAATGGGACACAGGTAGAAACTGAGGAAAGACTCCAGGCCTCAGAACAGAAATCAGAGAAATCAAATTTATTTCATTTGGTTAGCTTTATCAAATCAAAAAAAGAAGACCCAGAACCACTGAGGAAGAGAACACTCTCTGGAGAGGAGTGAGTGGTGGGGTAGAAAGAGGCTGAGAGCCCTTCTGTCCTTTTCTTTTCTTTATTCTTTCTTTCTTTCTTTTGTTTTTTAATGTATTTGGTACATGGTCTCACTATGCAGCTTGGACTCATAGTGATCCTCCTGTTTCAGCCTCTCCAGTGCTGGGATTACAGGTAGGAACCACCACTCCCAGACTCAGTCCCTGCCAGCTCAGCATGCCCCAGGGGTGGGGCCAGCACAACATGTAGGACCCAGAATTCAACCCTGGTCCCTGCACTTGCCAAAGCACATGCTTAGTCCACTGAGCTATCTCACCAGCCCTTGTCCTTTTCTTTTTTGGAAGAGAGTAGAAATCCCTCCATTCCATGGGAATGTGGTGCTAGAGAGATAGCTTAAGTACCTGCTTAAGCACCTGCCTGGGAAGCACAAGGTCCTGAGTTCAATCCCTGATACAAAAGAAAAAAAATGCTTCTATAAAAATGTAAAAATGCAATAAAATTCTGAAAAAAAATTGTTAATTATTGAAACTGTCCTAGCGATTTGATTTGAAACTGTCTCATTGCTATTTTTTTATCAATAAAATTCTGAAAAAAATGTAAAAATGGGAATAAGTTGCCCTGTTCCTACCCTGAATGGATTGCAAGTTTTATTTTACCATGAGAGAGATAAGGTCAACCTCAGTATCACCACTTAGAAAAAGCCATATGCAACCAAAACCTCCACGTGCCCATCCTTTATAGTTCTTTCCTTGGAAGGCTGATATCATCAGCTAGCCCCAGGCCAGGCCTTTTTGGATCTTCCCTTTCTTACTGCCTTGTGGAATCCTCCTCTTACCTGGCTCACTTCCTCACCTGTCCCAGTGCAGCCTACCAACGATGCTCTCCTCAGCCCCCATCACTTTGGCCTCTGGATCCCCACTCAGTTTCCATGAGTCCTTGCTTGCTGTGGTTTGTCCCCACAAATTTCATAGAATGAGAGCTTGGTTCTCAATGTAATAGTGTTGAAAGGTGATGGTACGTTCAACAGGTAGAAACTCAAGAAGGCTTGGGGTCTTGAGCACCATTGTGACAGGGTGATGCTGATCCTGAGCAGTCCTACAGCATGAACTAGGTCCCATGGAAGCATAGGAGTTAGAGCCAGCAGGGACGGCCCCTGCTCACCCTCTTGCTTCCCTTCTCTTTCTGTGACCTCATTCCCTCACACATTTCCACCATTCACACCATCCTTCCTGGAGCTCTCTCTCAAAGCTGGTGCTGATTTCAGGCTCTTGGACCTTCAGAACAGTGAGCTAAGCACACTTCTTTATAAAGTGCCCAGGTTCTGACACTTCGTGATAGCAACACAAAAAGAACTGAGACAGCCATACCAATCTTCTCATGGTCACCAGAACGAAACTTATACTCTCATTTTACTGAAAGCCCCATAAGTTAAAACTGATTCCACCTCCTTATGTAAATACCAGGAACTCTGCCTAACCTGGGTTCCTCTATCTCTCTACCTAGTAGAGCTGGGGGGACTCCAAAGCTACTTCTCTCCCCTGATCAGGGCACCAGGCTCTGACGATGAAGAAAAGGAAGCACAGGCTCTGCACAAGGGTTCAGAAGCGTCCCCGCTGGCAGTGAGGAACCTTATCTTCTGTGTCACCTGGAGGGCCGATCTTGCAAGCCAAAGTCTGCCCGTCCCATCTCTCCTCCATGTGGGATGAAAGATGAAATAAATGGCCAGCACATGCCTCTCCTCTCTGCCATCTGCTGCGCAAAGAGAATGTTGTTCCCATAGGATGGGGTGTTAGTCTCCCTCTAGAAGCTTTGTCCCTGCAGGAAAGGACTTGCAACCCAAACTCTGGCTCTAAATCAGTGAGTTGTTCTAATTTTCATGGGGAACCTAAAGAGATCCACTTCATTGTTACACAAAGCTCCATTCTCCTACAGCTCTATCAGCACTGAAGATATTCTCATCTCCATCTCCCTGACCCCAGAATTTCGATTCTGAATGGCAGAAGGAAATGTGAATGTCACTCTAACCTCCTCCATCAGAACTTTCAAGTCATTCTCCTGCCCCTGGGTTGTAGACCTGCAATGATACAAGCTTATGAGTTGACCCAGTAGAACAAGTCACAATTAAATTTTCTCACAAAAGAGGTGAGTTACAGCAGAGGGACCTCTGTTTGGTAAGCAATCACAAGACCAGCTGCTATGACACAGGAATCCTTAGCACCCTTCCTGTAGAGCTTGCTTTCCTCCAAAACACCTTGCTTTTCACAAACCATGGCACTTCCTTGCTAAGCCTGACATCAGAGTTCTACCTCACTATGCAGCCTCCTCCTGTAACTCTTCACAGCTAATTCTAGCAAGGCATGAAGATGCCACTGTCTTCAATTTCTGTGCTCATCACCTACCTCCGTCTTGAAAACTTCCACCCTATTTCATTTCTTTCATCAGAACACTACGATGGCATCCTAAACTGCCTCTCTGAATTTTGTCTCTCTCTGCTGAAATTCATCCAATTCACTGCTGGCAGATTAATATTTCCAAAGGACATATTTATGTCTTTTCCCTCTTCAGAACTGCCAATGAGGCCCCACTGGCTTCTAAATTAAAAATGACTCCTCCTGCTGGAATTGAAGAAAAGCCCTTCACAACAAGCCTGCAAATTCTCTCTCTGGCTCTGTCTTCCTCCATTTCGTACAGGTGTCATGCTAGGTCCACTAGCATCCTCCTGATACAGCTCTATACTTTTTCTTCCTTTATCATTTTACCCATATGTCCCTACTTCAGAAGTTGTCTTTCTTTTGCTTCTCTGAATATGATTTGGAAGGCTAGATAGGAATTAATAGACAAAGCATAATTAATAGACAAAGCACTAGTCACCTTCTTATCCCTGGGCCAAAATACCCTATAACTTACAAGGGGAGAGATTTATTTCAGCTCATGGTTCCCACTGAGTCAGTGCATGGCTGGTTGGTTCTAGAGCAGAAGTGTCATGGCAGAAGAACAAGATTTAGGAAAGTTGCTCAGGCCCTGAGAGCTATTTCCTAAACATAATCAGGTTTATTTTATAATAGCAGCTCAGTTCACTAAATATATGGAAACTATGCAGTGTGTCAAGAACCATGATACCGTGTACACACAGCTAAGAGAAGAGGACTGGTTGTGGTGTAACTTCAAGGACCAGAGAAATGCCACACTGTCCTCGCTCTCTAGTCCTTCTGCCGATGGCTGATGCGGGGCACGCAACAACCTTCGGGCCGTTCTCTTCAGCTCACTCCATCAAGTGCAGTTTGCCCAGTAGAGCCCCACCATTGCCAACACCATGAAGGCCACTGTTTGTAATGGAGGAACCACAGAGTATTTGGCTGGAAGAGGGAGTGAGGACATTGCCAACTGCAGGGTTGGGGAGCAGAGCAGGGAAGCTCGAGGATGGACGACCAAGGTGGTCCTCACCAGCTGTGCCTGAGAGAAAGTTATCAGCCACCTGCACTGCTAGGTGAAGCAATTACTGACATCAGGACAGAGCATGTGGCCTTCCCAGGGCCCTTGGTAGCAGACAGAGCACATCTCCTCCCTCTCTGACCCTGTGGGGTCACATGAGCTCCCACAGCCTGCAGCACAGACTGTCCCAGCAGCTGGTTGGCTGTCTGGCTCCCTTCCCCACTGTCCCCTTACTCCTCACTTGGGGACCTGGTTCTCATCGATAGGCTTCCCAGTGCCAGCTCTGCATGGCATTCTCCCAGGAGCAAAGCCAGACAGAAGCATGGTAAGAGCTAAAGACACCTACTGCCAGCCATGGCTGAATTTGATAAGCCACGTTTTGTAACAGCACAGGGGGCTGCTGAACTCATCAATGGAGCAATCCCCGCCATCCAATCACCTTGTGGGGGCGGGGCAGGCACAGTTTAGACCAAAACCATAACTGTTTAATGAAATCTTTTCTTATCCTTCCAAGTCTAATTGAATCTGTCTCTCTCTCTCTCTTCCTCCCTCCCTCCTTCCCCCGCCTCTGTCTCTCTCCCTTTCTTTCTCTCTCTCACCCCTTCCATCCTCCCTCTGTCCTTTGTCTCTCTCTCTCTGCCTCCCCCCCCCCATAGCATTAGAGTACTCTGTGCTTTTCTTACCTCTTCCCTCCCACAGCACCCACATCTTTCTCCTTTCCTCTTCTCAGCCACACAGAGTGGGTGGAACTCACTCCTTTGGCTTTTCACGTGAAACAACTAGTTGACTTCCCATTGCCTTCTACTCCCATGGTTTGGTGTTTTGTTTAGGGAAGAGGTATGTCCGCAAGAGGTATTGGCTGGGGCTTGGAGAGTACAATCCTCCCTTAGCTCTTAAGAGAAATCCAGGAAGCTGTATTTTCTCCATCTCTGTCTCAGATGGTGTGATGAAAGTATGAGGCCTAGAATTGCAGAAGTCATTTTGCTAGTGTGAGGGAACAGATGAGAGATAAATCTGGAACAAAGAGGAAGGAACCAAGTTAAATCATTATGGAGAAATCATGATATTCTGAGCCTCTGAGATAAGCAGTACTTAGAATTTGGCCTAAATGTGTACTTCTCAGTTAAGTCAATAAATTGCTAATTTTATTTAAACCAATCTGAGTCTGGTGTTCTGATTCCAGTAACAAATTTCTTACCCTCAGACTAGACATATGGAATCTTCTCCTTGGGTCAAGTTTAAAGCTGCTGAAATGGATTTCACTGAGCCTTCCGTAGCAGACTTTTAATAAACCTCTTTTAATGGAATTGATTTGTTCAGCGAGAAAAAAAAAAAATGTTTCCATGAATTTACTTGGACATTTTTTTAAATAGAAGATAGAATAAATATTCACTAAATATTTGGTGAATTGAATTGGATACACTGACACTTAATAAAGACACATTTTATCAAGCAAATTGATTGTGGAAAACAACTTTGAAAACCAGTTTTAAATGTCTGGCTGTTTAAGAAAGCAATCAGCAGACTCATTCTTTCCAACTAGAATTTTTTTATAACCTTAGATATAATCTACAATGGTAACCAACTCCTGCAATTTTATTATCTAGGCGATTTTCATGTTTAATTGCAATGGCCCTTCCCATAGAAATACAAATGAAGCCACATTTTACTAACTAAATTATAAGAGTTCTGGATCTATATGCTTAGCTTCAGGAAAGCCAGTCTTTAATAAACTTTGAAGGTTCCCCCTGCAATTTCCAAGGATTCCAAATTTATCATAGGCATGGTTGCCTCATACGGAGGCAGAGCAAGAGCTTCTCAAATGTGTGTCTTCAAGTAAGAGTTGATTTATTTGAGCTTCAATCCTAGAAAAGCCAAAGTCTGTGCACCCAGATTTGGAGAAACCAAAATAGTACAGACCACTGTGTTAGTTTTCTGCTTCTAAGTAACTCATCACCAAAACTTTGCACCTTCAAACAACACCCGTATCCTGTAGTAGCTCCTGGTTCTATAGGACAGACAGAGCTTTGGCAGGACACGGCCATGCTCTCTGCTTAGAGTCTGACAAGGCTGACACCCAGGTGTCTGAGAGGAGCTCCTCTTTGGAGGTTCTGTGGTGTTCATCCTCCAAGCCACCCAGGATGTCGGTGTCTCTTTGCCTGCTGTCAGCCAGGAATGTTCTCAGTAGTGTGCCACCACCTGCATTCCTTCGCATGTGACCTCTGTCACCTACTAGCCAGTGAGATTGTAGCACATCCTTCCTGTTCTTTGAATTGCTGACTTCCTCTGTGTCTGACCTCTATAGTCAGGTTTGAAGGGCTCAGGCTCATTCAGTTAACATTCCTATGTAGTATCAACTGATTTGGGAGCTTAACTACATCTGTAAAAAATCCCTGCACAACAGCACCTAGATTAATATAGAACTGGGTAACCGGAAGGTGTGAGTGAGGATTAAACTTAATTTTTCAACTTGATTTGCGTAACAGCCATCAAGGGGGCTAATTAGTAAAGCACACTTCTGGGTGGGAGAAGGTCATCAGGGTGCACATTTGCATACTCCCTGCGATCCCTTGCCCAGCATCACAGGCTCTGTTCCCCTGCTCTGCTTCCTGACCACCACAAAATGAGCATCATTCCTCCACCAAACCCCTCACTTCGCTATGAGGTCTGCCTCGGAGCCATCCAAGCTTCAACTGAACCCCCTTATCCATGAGCCAAATTAAACCTCTGCTCCATGGGGTAGTAGGGGTCTGCTATTATACCCCAGTGACAGGAAAGCTGGTTATTAATGTGCATACTTTCAGGACTAGGACTCTTAGGAACCACTTCATAAAATCACCTATCACACCTACAGAGATAGCCAAAACCTAGTTCTCACAACAAGGGGCCATCTGTTCTCTTCAGGAAATAACAACTGCTCTAATCTCTGGGTCCTTTTGTCTAGCCTTCACAGTCCCTTTGCTGCTTACTACCAGGCTGATATAGAAATCAAACTTTATAGCCTTCCTTCATTTCCTTCCAATAGGTCTTAGTACAGACTCTACAACAAAATACAATTGGCTCTTGCTATCCACAGGAGATTGGTTCCAAGACACCCTGTGGTACCTAAACCCATCATTCCCTTATGTGACAGGGCATGTAGTATTTATATACAACCTACCTACGTACATCCTCTTACATAAGCTAAGCCATTTCTAGATTACATATAATATCTAATACAATGTGAATGCTATGTAGTTGATATACAGTATTATTAGAGAACAATGACAATACAAAAAAGTTCAGTACAGATAAACTATATTTCCCAAACATTTTCTACTCATAGTTGATAAACTGCAAATAAGAAACTCACAGATGCAATGAGCCAACTGTGTCATGGACTGGGTGGTGCTTGAACAACAGAAATTTATTTAGAGGTATAAATCCAAGATCATGAAGCAGCATAGTCAGGTGAAGGACTCACACTCATCACGTCATCTCCGTCTAAGTATTTCCCAAAGGCCCATTCTCCAAATACCATCACATCAGAGCCTCTGCACGTGAATTTAGAAGCGAGCTACCATTTTAGTCCATAACAGTATCAAAACAACAAAAACAAAAATTCTATTCATCGCCTTTGACCATCACCTCAGACCATTAAGACTGTCAACTTGGGGGCTGGGGAGGTAGCTCAGAGGTGTGAGCCCCTATCTGGCAAGCACAAGGTCCCAAGTTCGATCCCCAGCCCCACATGCCATGCCAGCCCCAGAACCCCAGGTGCACTGCACCAGCCCCAGAACCAGGCATAGTGGCACAGACCTGTAATCCAAGTACTCAGCAGGTTGAGAGAGGAGGATTGCTGTGAGTTCAACACCAGCCTAGGGGCTGCAAAACATAGCACAAAGCCAGCCCAAACTGTATAGCGAGTCTCTTTCTCAATATATATATATATATATATATATATATGTCTTATTATATATACAGTCTTTTATATATATACATATATATGTATATATATAAAACACTGTTAACTTGACTGAATAAAGTGATGGTTAGGAGATTAGTAAGACATACTTCTAAATGGTGTGGGTTGATCATAGGGAGGCAACCAGGGGTACTAGCTCAGGTTTCTAACCCTTTCCTCTGTAGCCCTCTTTCTGCTCTGTTCTGTTTTTTGGCTGGCATAACAGCTTTACTTCACTACCTGCCACCAGGATGATGTTTGTCTTAGAGCCACACAATCAGGGACTAGACCCCCTGAAACCTGTATCCAAGTAAATTTCTCCTCTTGTGAGTTGTCTGGTATTTTGTCCCGCGGTGCAAAAGCTGACTACCACACCACCCCAGAGACAATCAAAACTTTGGATTAGGGCGGGTGAGACAGCTCAAAGGACCAAAACACCTGCTTAGGCAAGTTTAGGAAGCGCAGAGACCTCGCTTCAATCCCCTGTACCACATGCTGCGCCATCCCCGCCCCCAGGATGGGCTGGGCCAGCCACAGAGTCAGAATGTGGTGATGCACGCCTGTAATCCCATCGCTAGGGAGGCTGCAAATGGATCACTAGGAGTCCAAGCTGCATGGTGAAGCCCTGCAACCACCAAATACATTAAAAAAAAAAAAAAACTTTGAGCCAATGCCATCTCCACTCATACAAATCATATACATATTTCTTCTCAGCAGACCCTCCAGCTGGTCCCCACTTCATGCTATTGCCCACCAACAGCAGCAGCAAAGTTCCTATACACACATTTCTAACCGGAATTTAAAGCTACGTGCTCCTGAACTAGGATTTAACTCCTCAGTCTCAAACATCTACCCTCAGAGAGTAGTGACATCAGCCCAGCGCCTCTAGGCTGGTGGGCAAGACGAGGACTGACATTTCATAAGAACTGTCAATTTAACCAGTTTGTCATCATGGCTCTTGGAAATTACGATATTTTTCAAACTCTGATTCTTCGTGTTAATTCCCTATTGCTGCTGTGACAAATGACCACATAATGTGTGGCTCAAAATAGCACGGATTTATTATTTCACAAATTTCAAGATGAGAAATCTAAATCAGAGTGGCAAGATTTCATTCTTTCTCTGGTGGAGACACATTCTTGCTCTTCCTTGTTTTCCCCGTGTTGGAGGTTGCCTGTTTGCATCTTCATCTGTGTCTCCTTCCTGACCACTTTTACCTCTGTTGCCACTGTCACATGGCTTTCTCTGAGCCTTCTCACTCCCATTTACAAAGACCTTGTCATTAAAATGTGTCTACCTAGAAAATCCAAGATAATCTTTCTTTTTTAAATTTTTATTTTATTTTATTTCAAAGAGTAAAAACAAAGGCAAGAACAAAATCAGAACCAAAGATGGAAACAGGGTAACACACAACAACATGTGTTATAGACTTTCAAAGCAAAAGTCCTTGATTAACAAGAGTTGATATATTGTCTTTATCGTCAAATCTGTTGCTCAGATTAACAGATATAGCTATGTAAGACTGGACATATGACTGAATCTCATTGCTTGCTTTCAAGAAATCTTAAATTTCTGTTATTGTCTTTTTTCTTCTCTTACTTCTTTTAAAATTTATTTTAAAGAGAGTATAATAATGATTTATATGACATTAGAAATGGTACACAATTAGAAGACCAAGATGACCCGCATTCAAGCATGGCTTTTGTATTACACATTGCAGTCTTCAATGTAATTGCTTAGATGCAGATATCAACATACAGAGTTAGTCAAGGTGAACACTCTACACACTAACTGCTATTTTCAAAAAACTGATGGGGGGCCAGGGAGATAGCTTAGTGGTACAAGTGCTTGCCTGGCAAGCACAAGGTCCTCAGTTCGATCCCTGGTACCACACACACACACACACACACACACACACACACACACAGAAAACTGATGGAAATTCTTAGTACAATCACCTCAGCCATCCTATATATCTATTTGCATGTTTTCCCCCTTACCTTTTTTCCGTATTTTCTCCTTTCTCTCCTTTTCATTGTCCTCTTCACTGAACTTAATCCTGAAGTTCCATTTCTTTCTGTTTTCCTATATCTGTTACATCTTCCATCTTTATTTCTTTTTTCAGGTTCTTACACAGGGGAGACACTATGATATTTACACATGTGGGTCTGGTTTATTTCACTTATGAGTAGAGCCTGTAGTTGGATCCACTTACCCATATGCAGGCTTCAAGTTTGTCTTTCTTTGTAGCTGAGTAATACTCCATAGTATAAATATACCACATCTTTTTCATACCCAGTTGATGGGCATTTTGGTTGCTTCCAAGATTTGGCTATGACAAACTGTGCTGCTATAAACATGGGTGCACATATATCACTATGGTATGGCGTTTTCAATTCTTTTGGGAAAACACCCAGAAGGGGAATAGCTGGCTTGATTGAGGTTTCCAATCCAGCTGCAAAATCTCCTCACCATGCAAAGTAACATAGCCACAGGTTTTTTCTGTGAACATCTCACCAAGACTATACTTTCTACCTAAACCTTTATTCCACATTATAAGGTTTTCATACCCCAAAGCATAGAAAATGTGAGCTACAAGAAAGCCATGTTCTCAAATTTTATGTACAGGCAAAAGCACCAATCAATCCAACAGTTTGTGGTTAGGGGATCCGAATCTCCCTGATATTTAAAAGTTTTGATTTTATTTTGTGTACAAATACAGAGCCAGAGAAATGAAACATGTCATCTTTCACTAGTCTTCAGTCTGTTGTACCTTTGCACTATGCCCATGCTTTCTAAAGCAGTCTCACACTCAGCTTCTATTTGGCCCTAAAGATATTTGTGTCTCAATTTATTTTGAAATGAATTCTGAATTCAAGATAACCAGAAGTCCCCAAATGGTGAGATTGTGTTGAAAACAAATGGGGGGAAAGGGGAAAGAAGTAAAGAAGGAAGAGGAAAAGAAAAAAAAAATACACACACACACACACACACGGTGATTAGGATAGATACACTATTAATTGCTTTTAGTTTACTGAAAGAATAGGTGTAGGCCTTTACTGCTTGATCAGATTTTTATGCCTATATCTTATATAATGAGCAACTACTTTGAAGATACCAGTGCACAATGTACTGACTATTACTCTCTCCCATAGTCTTATTTTGACATTTTATACCATTGTTTTCTTTTTATTTTTCTTCTCTTTAAAAATAAAAAAATAAAAAGTTACAGAACAAAGAGTATAGCAGACCTTCATCATGTTACATTTCATGCACAAATTCTATCTGTATGCTACCCAACAGTTAAATCTTTATTCCTGTATGTCTTATCCAATTGATACATTTTTCTCTGAGAAATATTTGAGCGCCTTGGATGAAGACGGAATTCATTACAATTAATGGAAATAGTTTTCATGTCACAGCTTCTTCACAGCAGAGTTTTCAGAAAAGAGTTCAAGTTGGTAAAGAGGATGAGGTGTCTTTTGCTTTTAGGTGACTGTGGAGCCCATTCAGGCACTCACCCGGAACAAAAGAAACTTCAGCTTTGCAGTAAGAGTCCTGACAGCTGCATCGAGCTAGACAACTGCTGACAGTTTTTAAATGACAAATTTTCCAACCCCTGCTCAACAAGACTCCAAAACTCCAAGAATGGAATTTCAGCCAGAACATCCTTGGTAGGTATAAAGTATGTGCATGGACCCTGATTTTGATTAAACCTCTCTCTGAATTGTCACCTCTGAATAAGCCCTCTCCTAGGTGGCCAAATGAATGGCCAAAAAGCAAAGGCCAGTTTTGCAGGTATTGCATTCTAGTGAAAGCAATCTACCCCCAAAGCTTCTGGGATGTGGTTATTGGGAAAGCAAAATTGCACCGTTAGAGGTCAGAAGCTCTTATTCACCTCCCTGGAGCCACATGAAGAGAATTTTTCTTTGGTTGATCCATGGTATAGTTGAGGAACAGCATGATTATACCTTTGGTGCCATGGGTTGAAATCAATTTTAGAAAATAAATCTCCAGCTCATTCTGTAGCTGTTTTTAGAGAGTTCCACAAAGACTTCCAGGAAATCTGTCAGGCTGAAATGTCTAACTAATCCCACTAATTGTTTCTACCAACCCTAAACTAATTGGGGAGCACCATTTATAGTATTTCCCAGAATGTAGTTCTATTCTTTTGTTTCTCTCAGCCCAAGAAGGTCATAAAGATTATTGGCCAGAGTTGTTGCTACAAAAACTCTGACTACACAATAAATAGAAGAAAAAGTAATCTCAGTGTGACTGTACAAGGGATTGTGCACTCAACAACACAACAAGGATTTGCTGGGCTCTTTCCTCATTTCCTAGGCTGTCCCGGTCCTCCTGTCACAAGAATCAGGTATTCAATCGCACATTGAACTCTTTCAAAGTTCAGCCACAACTCCCTACCTGTCCCCTCCAAGCAGACATATGTTTGTTGCAGATGTCACTTCCCCAGCTTTAGCTTTGCTGCCGAGGTCCAAGGGCCAGGTGAGAAAAAGGTGACTGGAAGACTGAAGCTCAAGCCACCCAGGTGTGGGGTGTGGGGTGTCTGTGTATGTACATGTGAGCCTCAGCAGCACTCCCATTACACTGAACCAAAGCAACCAAAACTCCATATTTATCATCCCCAGTCCCAACTGCCAGAGCAAAATTTCTCTCACAATAACATTTTGAAAAGACTCCCTATCTAGGCTTGCGTCTTGCCCCTCCTGTCTACTTCCTGTTGTCCTGATGTTTGTCGCCTTTGCCTGTAGACTTTGGGCATTCCTGCAGAGGCCAACAAAGCCCCTTTCTAACGCATGCACCATGTTTCATATTCACAGAATGCGCAGGTCATCTTATCTCTGCCATCCACATTCTATTAGCATGCAGCACTGCGACATGTGCCACAGAAAACACATACAGGCTTGTGATTTGTTTCCTGGTTTAATTTATCGAAAATAACATAGACACATTGTAAGAAAAAACTCAAACAGTAAAGATCAATGATGGAAAGAAAGTCTTTTCCTTATGGTGCCTCTCCTGAGAAATGTCTTTTAACTGTTTCTGGGGTTTTTTTTTTTTTTAATTCTTTTACTTGCTACCTTCAAAATACTAAATAATATGCATGTGGGATTTCTGAATGTATCAAATTTATGCTTAGGCTATTGTCTCCCAGAAATGAAAGATGAGGATTTAATTAACTTTTTCAGCCATTCTCCTTTCTCCTACCTCTTCTCTTCTTTCTTATATGTAATGTATTATCATTTGTATTTCCTTGCTTATTTATCTTTAATTATTTTAATATGCTTATGCCTCAGTGTCTTAGAGTAGCAGGTTCAGTTTTGTCAAGCCACATTCTTGGGTGTAAGAAGGATTAATTTTCTTTATTTTGTGTAACTAAAGGACCACATTTCCCAAGCAGGCAGAAAACTTAATCACTGTCGATTCCAAGCAAACTCAGTCATTTTGCATTTAAACTTTATGAAGTCAGATTTAATTTCTCCCTCCCACTCACTTTTCCTGGGAAAGCAGATCATTTAGGGGATTAATGCAGGGCTGGGGCATTACAAGGAGGTAGGCTGCGGGTCTGTCATTGAACTGTCTTTCTTGGCAACCCTGGATATTTGGCATGAGCCTCTTTGTTGACAAGCACAAAAGTATTTAAGGAAGCACCATGAACTCTGGTTTGTGCAATTCATGTTGTGATAAGGGAGCTCCTCACTTCTGCTCAGCCTTCTTTGGGCCTGTTTAGAGACACGAACCATTTGCCTACTCTCTCCTGTGAGGTAAGAGGACAGAAGAATCTTAAGCAGGGCTATCTCAATTCCCATGTGACAACTAAGGAACAACTCTATTAGGTGGTGGAAATATTTCCATGGGGCTTTCTTTCTAGCTTTCTGCCTTACAGAAAGGAGTGAACTGCTTCCTTCCATGTTTACTTTTTAGACTCATCCTTTTCCATACCAGGGAAGGGTGGGGATAGAGGCAGAGCGCAGGCAACCTCCCAAGTACTCACTTTCCTTCTGACTGCAAACCTTTAACCTCTTTCCTTACTTCCTACTTGTCCGCTTTATGCCCTGGTTTTGGAATTCAATGACATATTTCTTTCTCTTCCAGACAAAATTCTGTGGGTTTCAAGACAATGGAAAGCACATTTAGAATTTCAAAATTCAAGAACTTGATCGACATGGCTGTGTCAGGCCTCCTCTAAGTAACAATTCCAGAATGCCTCACCTTAAGATACTACACTTAATAGAAAGATCTCAGGATTAAGAACAAAACAAGTGGGTCTAGGCGGGGAATTATCAAATACCATCATAGGCAAGATTCCAGTGACAGAAGTCAGCATCTCTAATCTACTGTATGGCAGGTGAGACTACTTAGCATACCTCTCTTAGTCTTCCTTTCTTCCTTTGCTTTACTTATCTTAGGTTATTAGTCATCTACTGTCCAGTTACAAGTGACAGACTACCTGAAATTTAGTGCTCTAGACAAGTATGACTTCAATTTACTTGAAAATCAATAAGTCCAGTGACAAGCAACTGTGAATTGATACAATGGATAATAATGCTATGAAAAATCTAGACTGTAGCTTCCCGTAATGTCATCCTTGGCATGTTGGCTTGATAACCCATGGCTGCAAGAGAATTGTAGTTCCAGAGACTGTATCTATGATTCTAGCAAGAGGAAATAGGGAAGAGAAGGAAGGGCTGGGACAAGTTACATGTTCCCTTTAGCAATAAAGCAAATATCTCTTAGAGTAGTTCCCTCCATAAACTATTGATGTCTTACTGTCCTGAACTGTCAGATGCCTGCCACTAGCTGGATAATTGTTAAATGGACAACTTTGATAGCAAAGGCAGGTAACAGTGAAAGAGGTTGGAAACTGGCATCCAGGAATCCAATGAACAGCATTGGCCAAAATCCTCCTTTGATTCCTCAGTATCCACATATATTCATGGAACACACTATGTGCCATCAGCCAGGGTGTTAAATAGTGTCTCATTCAGTTACTACATTAAGCTTGAAGTCTACAAGCTCCAAGAAGTTGTCTATATTTCTGAAAAGCATTGATGATTCTCTCTGGGGTCAGATGAAAGGATCTATGGCTAAGAAAAGAACACCTGCTATACAGTCAAGGAAAGAAAACACAATAACTTAAAACCAAAAACAAAATTAGTAAAAGCCAAATAAGACAAATACCCACCCACTCAGGAAACTGTAGAATGAATAATTTGCAATGGTCACTGTTTACCAGTATCAAATCCTACCACAGAGAACCAGACCTCTGACTCTGCTGCTTGTAGGAAGCCTCCCAGGCCGTGATCCTGCCTGTGGTTTGACTCTCCATGAGGCGTGTTCCTGGCCGCTGTCTCCATGGTCCACCAGAGAGAGGTCGAGAGTTGTCCCTCCAGAAGGATGCACAGCATTGCAATGCATTTCCTGCTGACGCAAATCAGGGCTCTGCGAGTCACCATCTGATGATGATCCTCAAAAAGGCACAGTTTTACCTCCCAAAGGACATTTGAAAATGTCTGCAGGCGCTTTGGGCTGTCACGACCAGCTAACATGCTACTGGCATCTAGTGAGTAGAAGCCAGGGATGCTGCTAAATATTATGTAATCACAGGGAACCCTACACACACAACAATAATCTGATCCAGTATGTCAATCATGACAATGTTGACAGATCCTGATCTAAGCCACCACAACAATCTCATTCTCCTTTCTAGCAATAACACAAGCATGAGATCCACTTCATGAGATCCAATGTGATCTAAAGGAAATCTCCTTAGAGGCATTTATGGGACATGTATTCTCACTAATAATCACACACACACACACACACACACACACACACACAGCTCTGTTTTTCATGTAACCTGAGATGAAAACCCCAAGTCCTTTTGATATTACCAAACTACTCCACCTAAGAACCTTCCTAGCTCTAGACTTTTCTTTTGATGAAAACAATAAATGTACTACTTGCTCTAGTCAGTTTTATCTGGGCTTCTCTGTTACCTGCAGTTGAATATACCTTAGCTGATACAGGTAATCCTGGTCCTTCTTTCCCAAGTGGCTGGTTTTGCCCTATGATACGTGGCTCCTTCTATTTTGTCCTGTGACTGCTTCATCCATGTTTAACAGCAAAATCTAGGAGACTGAGGCAGCTTTCCGGTGCCATCCTGTAAGTAGTTCTGTACCATCAAAGGCCTTCTCTCCAGGGAGTTCTGACAGGGACATCTGTCCGTATGAATGAAGCAAGGCAGTAACAGTTTTGCTTCAGAGTGTTTCCTTTAGAAAGCTTTAGGATGAATGCAGGGCCAGCTGTTTCAGAAAACAGTTCCCTGTTTTTGCTAAGTGACTAGGTACCTAGCTGATTGGGCTGGCTTAGGGATAAGATGAAGGCTTCTTGCCATTCTGCATACAGAGCCGTGGGCACCACCTAGATAGCTGGTCATGAAGATCATCTTGATCGGTACCCCTTACTCCTATCTTACCTCATGGCCTTATGGGAAGTCTTCAGCATCTTCAAGATTCCCGGCTACTACTTGCACTACTAAAACACGCTCTGGACTGCCTGCCTTCAACATGTTTCTTCCTTCTGTTTTCCAAGAATTCATTGACCTATCTTAGCCACGGGTGATTACTTCTCCTTACCCTTCTCCTGGCCTTCTCACAACAGGTTAACAACTTCTGTCATTCATTGTCTGTGTTCTGTGGCTATCCAGAAATACCTGGCACTGGGTCATTTATTGAAAAATAAACATTTGTGTGCTCACATTTCTGGAAATTGAAAAGTCCTAGATCATAGTACCAACATCTGCTCGGTGTCTTTTAGGTCCTTCTTGCTGCATATGAACATGGCAGAGGGTGTCATACAGTAAGACAGAGTAAGTCAGGACCTCCTGACCTCATCACTCCTTGTTTCTTTCAACAACCCATTCACAGAGACCATTACTGATGCCTCTCAAGCTCAAATGCCATTCCTATGAATTTGAGATCAAACTTTTTTCAACATAAACTTTGGGAGTATACACTTAAACCATAACATAATTTTTTTTGTTCCCAGTGTGTTTGGGGGATACCAAAAAGCAAACGTGTGCTCAACCTGCCACTTTCAAACCAAACAGGTGCCTTTCAGAGTATTTCATGTTTCACACCAGCATATAATTTTTAAAGAGAATACATCACACATGAAGTAGTAATAGTCAAAATCTGATACTGAGATTCAATATGCCAATGCTCCAGAAGTTTTTTTGGTTGTTTTTTTTTGGGGGGGGGGGCTTTTGTTTTGGCTTGGGTTGTTGTTGTTATTGTTGTTGTCATTGAGGCAGGATCTCACTGTGTAGCCCACGCTGACCTCAAACTCACTGCCATCCTCCTGCCTCGGGCTCCCAAGATCTGTGATTAAAGACATGGGCTACCTCACTGCGCATTCAGAAGTTTGAGTGTATAATTTTATTCTGCATTGAGGCAGTTTGATGGCATCTGTCTTTACATCATGACTTTGCCTAGGTTTTAGAAAATGCTTTACCAGTAAATCTTGTGTAAAGTCCAGAAAAACAAAAACAACAACAACAAAAGAAACATCAGCTATGTAACAAGGATGACCATGATCTTTTTAGCTCAGAAAGCTCATCTCTCAGTTACAGAATTTCATTATTTTTTAATCCAGTTACATCGTTTCATGTGACCTGTAAAATAATACAGGAGTCTGCAGCGGAGGAGCAGAGTTAAAGTAGTCCATGGAATTTAGAAAACCAGCTCGTGTGACTGGGACAGAGTTTGACAAATGAGTCTCCTGGAAACTGCTTCTTTCATTAGCGATGTTACTACGGTAACATGAACAGCAGGACTGATTTGAGGGAAAACTAATCTCTAAATTTGAATTCTCATGTTACTCAGATGGAGAAGGGAGACATAAGAAATTTTCTGCATAATTATTTTTACATTGAAAGAACCATAATCTGTGTATTGTTCCAGCATCCAGTCTTCACTTTATACATGTAACTGGGAAGAGCCCAGATCCTGCCTGGTGTGAAGAGCTCAGAGAGTGCCACACCCCGGGGGGCAGAAGGCTACAGGACACTTGAGGGGGGTCTGCAGTTGTGGGTGAATGGCTTTTTCTCTTGCTCCCCTTGGAAGGCCCAGCAGACACCCGCGTCAGCCCCTGTACTGCAAGGACACGCAGTGAGCCCCCAGTTCATTTCTCCTACCCTGAGGAGCCAGGTGCCTATGAGGGAGGGACTCACAGTCCCTCCCTCTTGTAGTGCAAGCCAAGAAGGAGCCTGCCCCTGCTGGTAGCAGCAATGGATACCCCAGGCTGGCCTGCTCTGTGCTCCACCACCTTGCCTCAAGGCTCTGACCTTAACAGAAGGCTCCCTGCTACACAAACCCAGCATTTCTGGACACTGCTGTACCTCATATCTAGCATTTATGCACCATAGAAAGCCATTTCATGTTCACAGTCTTGCTTCTACAAACACCTACATGTATTCATGATAAGTAGAGTTTTAACAAATCTCTTGTGAGAATTGCATATGTGCAATACTAAGATGTTTTTCCTAACCAGCTCCTTAAACTATTTCCAGTGTGGACATATTTTAAAGCTCTCCGGGTGAGAGAGCAACTACTCATTTGCAAGGTTGTGCCAGGCACTTATTCCCCCATACTCACTTGATGGCACATATTTATCTCATTACTCTTTAATGGACAATAAGACACGTCGAAAAAGAAAAGACCACATAGGAGGAAATTCTGCATGAGATTGTCACAAAGCAACCTAGGCGGAAAATAACAGACTATTTGTGAATGCTAAACTGGAAAATAAGTACCTGAGCACCGCATTTGCAGGGTAACAGACAGAGAGCAAAACTGAACTGTTTAAACTGTAATTTATATAAAAAGAACACCAAAAAATATTCAAAACAAGGCTGGAGACCAATTGAGTTTGCAAGGCATTTGCTTTTGGTTAATGAAGTATTTCCCACCTTAGGCTTAGATATCTTGTTTGATTGCAGATTCATGTTTTGAGTCAGTTTTTATAATATTGAATAATTACTCTTAAAAAAAATCTACCTGTGTGTGTGTGTGTGTGTGTGTTTTCTGCAAAGGGAAGAATGGGTTGAAGTGACCCTGCTTGCACAGGTCAGGACGGCAATGGCTCATTCCTGGAAGGTCTTTGCTAACTATTGTTTCAGCTGCCTTTTCACACCCGTGATCCAAACTGTTCAGTCAGCTAAAATGGCTAACAAGTGACCTGGTGCAAATTACAGGAATTTGCAGGACAAGCTCCAGAAAGCACTCAGCCAAATGCCTGTGCAGTTCTATTAGACAGCCCACAAACTCTTCTGGGAGCGGGCCAGAGGCCCCTCTGACAGGGAGCGGTTCTCCTTCAGGGCATCTTTAGGCCCATATTGAAATACAGCAAGAGCATCCCTTGAGCAGTGAGTCACTTCCAGGGCTGAGGAGTGGCTGTGTTTTTAATTTATCTATCGAATTTCAGTCATGATGAGTAATAATCCTATAGAAAATATCAGTTCTTCATGAGGATGTCAATATCTGAAGCTGGGTGAGTGGTTTGTGCGCTTCTCATAGGATACAGGAACACCGGATTTCAAATGGCAAACTGAAAAGGCCCATCGACCTTAAATTGCCACAACTACGAAATAGAACTGGGAGATTTGGAGCCTACTTTTTGTGTCTGTTTTTATTTTCTCTGGTAAGCTCATTAAAATATAAATCATAAACACATTTGATATATAAGAGCAACAAAAATTAAGTGTCCCTTGACTTTTCTTGATCTCCCATTATTGAATTTCTGTTTGCACCCACGTTCATAAGAATGGGAGGAAAGAAACTGAAGTTTTCTAAATGCAAAGCTATGTTGATACTATGTCCAGGGCTTCATATGCATTATCACATTTAATTAATATGCCACTTATGAAATATTTGGCATGATTGCTTCAGTTTCACAAAGAAGCTACTTAACTTTCCAACATCGCAACACTAGTGAGTTCTGTGTAATCTGCCCAACATCAAACACCACATTCCTCCCATGACACGTTTTCCTTGAACCAAATGGTGATTATCTCCAAGTAGTAAACCAGTGGGGGGGTTTTGTTCTTGGCCCAACTTACAGATGAAAATGCCATTGGTTTGGCTTTTACAGATTATCTTCTATTATAAGCCAGGAACAATAAAGAAACTCATATTTTCTTGTTCTTCCCTTTATTTTGGTAGGGAAGGATTGGCTCTTTGTCACTGTAGATTAAACTCCAGATTCTCCGTCTACTTCAGAGATAACCTGAAGTAATTTGCAAGCTGAAACATCGTGAAACATATGACATTTACATCAGAAATAGAACTGAGTTGGTCAAAAGGAACTAATCTGCTCATTCAGTCACTCAGCAAATGTGTATTAACCAGACATTTCTCAGGGAGTCCTCTTAGTGGGACCAACATTAACTCATTATTACACTGAGATTTTGAGCAATGTTCGACCAATAATAAGCAGAAAAGGGAAACGTTTTATGATAAAGTTCGAATTTTCTAATAAGCTAAAAATACAAATTTCACATGAAAAGTAGAAGATTCCCTCACTAAAAATCAAGCAAATTAGGCACATAGATCTCTACAGGCAGGGCACTGAATAACCTGGTGGAGAAAAATCAAAACTGCCATTTTGAAAAGCACAAGACATGCTGCTCAACTGGGCGATTCTTATATCGATCTCCCATATACTTAAGCTTTATAGGAATTAAAGTCTTGGTCATCAAACAGCATCAATCAATAACTGGCACAGAGAAGTATTCCTGAGCCTTCTGACAATAGCACAACTTTCCATCCCCCACATTATATAGAAAAAAATCTTCCCCCCAGAAAATTTGGTTTTCAAAAGTGAACTCAACATACGATGTCAATCATCTGTTTGTTAAATGCTATGGTATACGTTCAAAAGTCAGATAGTTATTAGTTCGAAACTATTCAACATAAGCACATGCGTTTAGGTATTGTTTAGTTCTTGTTCTGTGAGGTTTGGGTGATGACTCAAGGCATGAAAATGTAAAAATTGTCTCAGATAAGTGAATATGCAATAGTAGACGATGATTCTTCCAACCTCCTTCCTGACCCTGCCCACTTCAGCCTGCCCCGGAGTTGGAAAGGGATACATTATGGTGAACAGTTCTTCACAGAAGTGCAGCAGAACACTATAATCCAAAGGTAAAATAAGGGTAATTGGGAGGCCTGTGTATAGAACTGGAAAAGTCTGTTTCGCAATTCTTTTCTTCTTCTTCCAATATGACTCTCTATCTCGAGCCTCTTTCTACTTGATATTCTGCAAGCACCTGACATTTCTGACAACCCCACTATTTCTTAGACTCTGACCCACTGCTTTTAGGATCCAAGTGCTCTAGTGATTATCTGCTTCCCTTCTGGACCACGCCTCTCATTCTTGGCCTGGCTTCTCTCAACTATATACCTGGTCTCTTACACCCCAGTACCCCCATCTGAAACAAAGACATTTGACCCTCTTCTCTGCTCAAACTGCACTTTTCTGGGGCAAAGATTTTCATTTCTGTTGTTTCCATTGTCACCTCAATTTCTCTAGGAAAACATTCATTCACAGAACTGCAACTGCAGCCGGGTCACCTGAGCTTTCTGATGGCTTGGTAAATATTTAATGGGACCTCTCCTCAGTGCCTCAAGATAACAGGGCAGAAACAAAGCACATTTTCTTGCACCGTACCTAGTGTTACACATCAGAGGTCAGGAAGTGGCATCACCATTTTCCTAGATATGCACATAAATTATTTGCACGCGTTGTTCATTTGACCTCCACAGTGTACAGGAAGATGCTATTTTAACACTATTTTGGTCCTGATCCTCTCAGAAAATCCAATAAAGGCATCTTCCAGCTACCATGCTCAGAAACAGGGCCGCTGCCTGTGTACCCAAGCATACTTCTGACAGGCTGTTTCTAGACAATTACTCCTTTTTGTGTGACTAAAAAGGGACAGGTGTTCTGAGGAGACTAGAGACTCAACTGAGGGCTGGCAGGAGAGCTCGTCGGTATAAGTGCCTGCCTGGCAAGCACAAGGTCCTGAGTTTGAACCCCGTATCTCACACACACACACACACACACACACACACACACACACCAAAAAACAAAAACCACACAGTGAGACGAGGCTGATTAGTATTTTGGCTGATTGGCATGGTCTGAATATCCCCTTCAAAACTAATACTGAGATTTAAATACCATTGTAATAGAATCAGTCTCAACCTTTAAGCACTGACAATCATGAAGGTAAGGAAAGCCTTCATTATTACAGTGGGTTTCTGACTGAAAAATGAGTTTGATTTTCACCGCTGCTTGTGCAACATGTTGCTTAGCCTTCTGCCATTTATGACAGCACAAAGGCCCTTGTCAGATGTTGAGGCCGTATTCTTGGGTTGCTAAGCTTTGAAAATCATGGCCAGGTAAACTTTTATTGTGTATTAATTACCAGGCCTGTGGTATTTTTTTAGAACAGGAGATTCTTCGTTATCTTTCACTTGGACATATCTTGTGCCTTTCTCCTCACAAACATCTACTTTCCAATTTGTTCTTCAGGGACCTTCCAGAATTGTTTTCTAAAGAGAAACAAAGTCCGTTTCCATCACTTCTCTATCTCAAACCACCAACTATGTCTTATTACTTAAAAGACGACTCACTGGAAGCAGTTGCCTCTGCTCTGCCCAATCTTTCTTCTTCCCAAACTCATCCCCCCTCTTCAGTCCTAAGAGGAATCTTGACATCCCTCATGTGGCTTTAATACTTTAAAATGGAAGTGTAAAATTATCTTCCTTTATTTGGGCATGATGACACAAGCCTGTTGTCCCAGCAACTAGGAAGGCTGAGACAGGAGAATCATTTGCACCCACAAGTTCATGACCATCCCAGACAGTATAGTGAGACCCTGCCCCCAACTCAAAAACATTATCCTCCTTCTTTAGGCCCAGTCAGAACATCACTGCCTCCCTGGAGTCTATGGTCTCTCTGTATCTCAGCGCTCATCACATGGTTTTGTGGGAGCTGCTTGCTGCTTCCGCAGTACACTATGCCTTCTACAGAAGCTGTTTCTTTACCATTTCTTCCTCACGCCGCCTCTCCCATAGCAAGTGCTCAGTCAGAACTCAGGGACTCAACCTGCACTCCCAGAACCCCACCGAATAAGCTCAATGCACGCACTCCTGCTTTCGAGTCCCTCCACAATCGTGTCCCACCTGTACTTCCTCCACCTGTGTCAGGGTCACCCCAGAGAAGCCTCACTGTGACGACTGTTATGCCTGCGGTGGGACCACAATCCAGCATCTGCATCTGGCACTCAAACTCAGAAACCAAGAGCAGATTCTTCTCATTAGCCAAGCTTATGACAGTTTACAATTTTACAATGAGAAATTCTGATAGAGACTAGAATACTTGGAACATCTGTGATCAGAAATTTTCTCTCTGTAGGAAAATCCGAAAGAACACTTGGTAAATACCGAACAAGAGGTATTGGATTAAATACTTAATGGCACCATTTATTAATTAATTTAATATAATTCATCTAATTGAATATTGACTTCAGCTTCCTGATGGTGGTCTCCCCCATGCCACGTCTCTGCCAGAGACCGGATGACTAAAAATCATTTGGGTAAAGCTCTCTCTTCCCTCATGGGGCTTGATAGCAACAGCCAAATTTACTAGGTTTCTAAGCTGACTAATCTCACTCTTCTGATTGATTTCTTTACATGTGTTAATTTCATATCTTCTATCATGTAACAGTGTGCTTCCCCTGCGCCAGGGTTACAGCTCAGTAATGAAGGAGACCCTGAGTATCCATGAGCGGCCCATTGTGTATTGGAGCCTTCTTGCTGCCTGCTTTTCAGGAAGGCCAACACTGTGGCCACCTGGCTATATTCTAGGCATCTTCTGTTTGTCCCCTTCAGAGAGTTCCCGGCCAGCCTGCTTTGTTTTTCCTAAGAACACAATGATCTCAACATTGCTAAGTTGCATTTGTCCTGCATGGTGCTCACTTCTTCCTGCATCTGCCTCGCTAATGCTGCCTCGTACCTCAGAAATCAGATCACACTGCAGTTTTTCCATGCCATCTCTTCCAATCAGTCTCTTCCAATCAGCCCATGCCATTTGTGAAGCTTCCCGGTTCAGAACTCCCATTCACATGAAATATCGCTTTACTCTATGCTACCTAAGGTTTTATTTGACCCTGTATTGAATGAATATTATATTCCACCAATTAAATTATAAATAAGAATTTTGCATTAAAAAGTGGCAGTTTAATAGCCACTATGCACTTACAAAGAGATGAACTTCCCCAAAACCCTTCCTGGAGACTTCTGCCCTTATAACCATGCTCCATTTAAAAGACTTTACCTGACCAAGCCACCTCCAGCCCTGTTGTTCTCACCCCTTAATGGCAAAACATTAAGCACTTGCCTAGAGTCATAGCTAGTAAGAGAAAAACCAGTACTAGCCTTTCAGTCATTGTCGAGCAATGAACCCTATCTCCTCCCTCCTCTGCACCTCTATCTTGCCCTTATTCACTAGCCTTTCTGGCAGCTCCTATGCTCCTTCTCAACTATTTCTTGCCTCCAATCAGCCTCACTGATCACCCCGACCTCTGATCTAGATAAGTTAGCACCAGATTCCTCGCCTCCAGCACATCTGTACCTCTACTCCCAATAAAGCTCCATGCTCTTGTCAAACGTGCTGCCCTTGGAGCACCTATTTCTCTTCCTCCCCAACCCCAGTGGCGGGGTCACCACAGTGAGAATTGCCTCTCCCATAAAGCAGGAAATTTCTGAGCCATCCAACCAGGACAAAGTATCCAGTTCATGGCCTTGCAACAGTAGTACGTATCACAGGACATCTGGAATTGGCACATGCTTGATCAGCACTTTGGCCAGCAGCCACGGAGCTTCTCACTAAGGACTGCCAGATGGAATGCTCAGTGGCCAAGGCCTCGGGATGAAGACCAGGAATGCCCCTGACCCAGACACAGAACCCAAAGAGCGTCATGGGCGCATCTCAGGAACAAGTGCTCTGCCATGCAGGGCTAGGCGAGGCCCAGGCAGCTATGATTCTCACATGTAGTTCCGGGTTCTATAGTTATCAACACAAGACGGAGCCTGGTCCCTCCCCAGGATCTGGCTCCCGTGCTCACACACATGGCCCTTCTGTAACCGGCCACACCTTTGCTGCCTCTCTGCCACATTGTGATGTAGCCAGGATGCCCTTGCTGGGACACCTGAACCATGCTGTTCGGATCCTCCAGCCACCAGAGCCATGAACCAAATAATCCTTTTCTTTATATATCATTGAGCATCTTATATATTGTCATAGCCAACACAAGATGAACTGAGACAGTGGCAACATAAGACAGATGACCTCAAAAGAGATGGCGGCAGAAGGAAAAGCAGAGGGTCTGTTAACCGCACTGAGGAAGAACAAACCAAAGCGGGAGCCTGTTCATGTCAGCTTTGCTCATCCCAGGGCACACTCAGCGCGGTCTTCCCTCCACACAGCTCTACACTGAGAACCCAGCTGTGGCAGAGTCAGCAGGCGCTGTCCTTGTGAAGCTGCAGGCTGCTCTCCCGACATGCAGTTCTTGTCTTTCCTGGCCATTTGCTTAAGGAAACTGAGACACGACGGATGAGACTTATGAGAGAACAACCAGCCAAGGAATATCGCCTTGCAAGGCAGTTCTCTCCCAGAAGAGAAGGTCTTCTTGGCAGCCTCTACAAATTCCGTGTGGGCAGGTAGACCCCTCCTGTGACCTTATTTGGTGAATGATTCTGCCACCTTCTCTTCACAAGTCAGATGAACTTTTCAGAGAAACTGGCACCCACCAAGCATACGGCTTAAGAATCAGGGAAGTTGGTAGGTGGCAGAACCCCATGAGCCTCTGATGGGACACAAACTATCTCAACCATGCCTCTGCCAATACATAGTCTTTACAGTTTTTTTTTAAAAAATGGCAAAACATTAAGCACTTGCGTAGAGTCATAACTAGTAAGAGAAAAACCGGTACTAGAGTTTGGTTCGGTCAGACACACAACCTCCAAAGACCACAGGTGCTTTTATTGCATTACTGCAGATCTATTTTAATGATATCTTCAGAAACTGAACATACCTCTCCATAGATAAGAAAATAGAAAACACTAAACATTGCTGACACCGC
>NDGN011327923.1:0-12407 GCA_002564285.1 Tympanoctomys barrerae
ACTCAGGCCCTTGTGCTTGCCAGGGAAGCACTTATTCTACTGAGCCATCTCCCTGGCCCCATTAATGAGTATTCTTCATATACACTTACTTATTGAAGGTGAATATTCAAGCATGTTTCTGGAAACTTATAAATAGATTAAACATTTTTGTGGATATCTGTTGGCAACATTATAGAGAACTTCATACTGTGTGACCCAGTAATTGTGTGATTAGTAGTACATTAAAGAAGCAGTCACAAAAATTATTACCAGTGGCCATAAAATTAAATATAAAAAATGGCATACACTGTGCTGATTTTGGCAGCACATATACTAGAATTGGAATGATACAGAGAAGATTAGCACAGACCCTGCACAAGGGTGGAAAGTGGCATACAGCAAAATAACAGATGAATGACCTAAGTAGATACTTCACAGAGGAAGTACAAAATAGCCAAGAGGTCATGTGCGTGCATGTGCTCTCAAATATGAATATAAACTTCAGGTACTGCAAACAGCTACTAACAAAATTACATTAAACTTACACAAAGAAACCAAATGATAGTATGAAGGCTCCTCTATGTGTGTTGACTGATCAACGGGTAAAGACAACGGGGTATTTGCACACCATGGAGCACTTCTTGGCCATAAAGATGAGCCAGTCATTTGTAGGTAAATGGATGCATCTTGAGTCCGTAATGTTAGCTGAACTAAGCAGGACACACAAGCTATCTTCTATGAGAAACCAGACGTGTAAATGAAGAGCAAATACGAGGTAGATACTAGGAAGTAAGGGGAGATCTTTCACAAAGGGTGAAGAGACCAAGGGAAGATAGCAGGCGAAAGGAGGGGAGAGAAAGAAATGAAACGAGAATTAAGATGTGTTGTGTCCTTGCAGTGCTTCTTCCAAGGAATGCAGACATCAGGGAGCACAGACATGGCCTAATACAAAATGCTGTTTTAGGTGACGAGATTGTTATGGAAATGTAATAAGAAAATAATGGAAGCCAAAGTGGCCCTTTGTGACTGAGCCCCCAAGGCTGTCCTACAATTGCTCCTTAGCAATATGATGTGAACTTGTGAATGATGGGAACTGACGCACACAGCTTCCCTTCTTATCCAGTCAAAACTTTTTGCATGATTCCCCCCGACCCCCCTACACACACATACAGACACTTTTTTCTTCCTACATCTATTAGTGTTGAGACTAGGACTTCTGCAGAAAGCATGCCTGGAAGCAAGCATAGCCTCCACTGGTCTCGAGTCTCTCCAGTCATTACAAAGGACAGGATTTCCCTCCCTGCAAGGTCCTACACACAAACACACATGCATACACAGGTTGATGCACACTGTGCAATTACTGTGACCAGGAGCGAAGCTTCTATTCTTTATGTGATTCAGGTTTTGAAATTTATCCATCATGAATCCAAGATTTCTTGAACCACCACAACTAAAAAACAACATGAGGAAATACCTAAGATGCAATGTAAAGATTAAAAAAAAAAAAACCCAAGTAGTGAAGGCTGAAAAAGCCATAATTTTAAACTTTCATAAATAAAAATGAGGTCTGTATGGAATCAAGATATTTTCTGACACACTTGTATCATATTCAGCATTAAAATAAATCCAGTGATTCTCACCATTACTCATATTGGCAGCACCAAAACACTTCCGTGCATAGAATCCCTGCTTTGCAAGAAGCACGGTCCAAGGAAGAGCATCTCACTTAAATCCATGATTAGCCTAGATAGTCGATGCGGAAAGTTAACTGTCATTCATTAATTTGCTTAGTGCATGCAATGCAAGACTACTTGGCTCAGTCAAGTTCCAATTCCAGCAGTTCTAAGCACAGGAGAGAAAGATAATAAAATAAAAAGGCCAGACCAATTTGTACGCTGAAGGTTGTGTGAGACTCTTCTTTTGCCACCACAACAAACTGAGCTACACTGAAACAAACTACATGATCATGAAAGGATTGCTCTACTTGTTGCACATATTAAAAATAATAATGTCACTTTATTCTCCAGGGACTGGCGTCTCCCTCAACTTGGAGCTAGAGTCATTATTTGTATTACGAGATAGAGGCAGCAAGTGACAGATTTCCATTCACACCCACTCCATACAACAGAAATGCAAAGCCTTCAGATGGTTCACTTTCTATCAGTGTAAACCTCAAATGTATATTCATCTAATCAGGAGTTGACCATAGGCGTGTCTTCCACAATCTTCCTTGGTTTTCCTCTATAATTAAAACAACAAGAAAACAAGCAACGACAAATCTTCCAAATGACCATTTCTGATAGTTGCTAAGATTGACTAGGTGTTTAGAGACAGAGTTTGGACCCAAGATCAGCAAATCTGATCTGTTAGTTTATTTCCAAGGCCCTTGGCTTTTCTCTCTTGCAGGAGCTAGCCAGGTACATACACCAGTATGCTTATACAAAATGGCAGAGAAGTAGTGTTTTGGGGTACAGGACTGAAAACACCATAGGGACCATAGTCATTTCTGTATTGCTGTGCCTCAGAATAAAGGGTGGAGTGGGGCGTCCCTGGAAACACTCTAGCTCAATATTAACTAAAGGCCAGGGAACTCTCTAGCATGTCAGTTTCTCCCAAGCTGGGAAACACCACACCCTAAGTGCTCTCCTCTGATAGAAACAGGGGTGACGTGGAGAAGGGAACAGCAAATCCTCAGTGGTCCTAGTTCAAATCCTCACCACGAAGTCACAGAACACAAAGGAGATAAAATATATTATGAACTGCAAATGCCTTAAAGAAGGAGGATTTGTTAAATGGACCTAGAAATCGAGTCTGATGTAGAAACCCCAGAATTGTCCATTAAGCCATTCGTGGGGATGGTCCTGTCTCTCTCTGACTCTGAATGTTCACAATCCCACCTGTAGCAAAGCAAGGCAAGAGCTGATAGAGATGCCTACACCACCTCTCTTCCCTTCTAGCCCACTTCTTATCTGAGTATCTCCCTGGAAGACTCAAAAGCAATTCTAAGTCATGCTTTGTTATCCATTTACTTTTTAATTCAGGCTTTCATCATAGAACATCTTCTAAGTGCCACTCACAAGGATCCGTGATGGGGAAAAACCACCATACTATTTGTAATATACCTTCTGCAAGGACAGAGATGATGGCCATTTTTCTCATTACATTCTGTGTGTCTGGTCCCATGCCTACCCATAGGATGCATTCATTCACTAGCGCTGTGAAAGGAATGAGCAAACACGTCAAATGCCAGAGGAAAAAAGAAAAACCTGCTATGGACATATTACTAGATTTGCTTATCCCAAGAGCCTCAAGCGGTATGCATGACCACCCCAGCCTCGCAGAGGAGGAAAAGGCTACGCTCGCACGGCCAGTGCCATCGCAGAATTGTTTGTCTGGAGGGTAAAAGGTAGCTGTGTGTGGTGGAGTGGGGTGAGAGCAAGCGGAAGGAAAATATGTTGACTCATATCCTCCAGTAAATGTGTTTATTCCAATGCTGGCGCTGCTGCCAAATGTGTTGCAGAGCCAGCAAGACTTGGCTCTGGAAAACTCACCTGAAAGTCACAGGCATTATGTCCTACTTCCAGCCCTTTCAGCCACCAGGCACGAAGTATTGGACAAAGTTAAAGATTAATTCCACATTTGCTGTGACTAAAGTGTCACTTCTTCCAGATAGGAAGGTAAAGGAATTTGTATGCTGTCTCCCCTGCATAGCCATTGACATCTTTCCACTGCCACCAGGATGGCACTTTAATGCAAAGATAATCAAACTCCCATTAACCAACCCAATCTTGCTAAGACAAAGTAATTACGACTTTGATATAAGGACAGTATTACTTAGACCATCGCTCATCACCTAGGGACCCCACTTTTGCTTAGCCCAGACCCTGAATGCCAGAAATCCCTTACAGTTCTGTTTAAGGTTACCTGGAGTGAAAACTTCAGAAAATTATAGGAAAGATTGAATAACCAAAAAGAATAAGATGCTAGTTTATGTACTGCAAAAGCCAGGCTCAGTTGATAGATTCTTGGCTCTTTTGTCTAGGGCATAAAGATCTAACAATAAAGTAAGTGAGGAGGTAAACTCTGTAATCTATATCTAAGTTACCTTGAAACCTCTGGGAAGCCACCTGGAACCAAAGACAGCACTCAAAAATGACTTTTTGATCTTGGCCAAATGGAGCATGGCTGGATCGGGGCCAACAACATAACCCTGATGGGTTTGTTCCTAATGAAGAGAAGGAAACAGGCTCCACATCCTCTGGAGCCTTTGAAGGAGGTCTTTCCTGCAGAAGCATAAGGGAGGCTGATTTTCTTGACACTGTTCTACATAAGCTGTCACTGTTATTGAACTCGTGTCTCCTAAACACTCTTCCACCTCAACCATATCCATCACTCCACTCTTGACCTGTTGCCATATCTCCCTTTTGCTGGTGCCCTGAATTTATTACTGAATCCTGTCCATTCTCTCTTGCATTGCAGATGCTGTTTCCTATGGTCATTCCTCCCTATCACACTCTTCTTGGTTCATCAGTGGAAGTCTCGAAGCCAATCCTTTAGCATCCTTCAAGACACACACCAAGCATCCTATAGCAATCATTCCTTATCCTCCTCCTGCTGCCCCTCCCACCTCCAGAGGTCATCATGTGCCCTTCCTTGCTCTCCTCACTTTTTACACCCAATCCCTTCAATTCATAACACATTCTGTGGCAAGTACTAACATTTTCAAAATTAATCTCTCAGTAGATGATGAGGACTTAGAGGGAATGTCAGTGTCTCACTCACTTTTGTTGGTCCCTGAGCGACTGAAAAGCTTAAGGTACAGTCAGTCAATATTCAATGATTAAGTGGACAAAAGAAACTATTTCACTTGAGGTCAACAGTAACTGGATCACTGAGAGGATACAAGGTATATACAAAATAGGGGAACACAAACATATTCTCCCAAACAAACATGGAGTCTGTTGGAAATCAATGATGCAAGATGCAGGAAGGTTAAACCCCTACAAAACTGGGGTCGTACTTCAGGCTTCTGGTTCAGGCCATAAAGTGTATCTATGAGTTGGCTTACAGTTCATCTTTATGACATGGATAGAGATTTATTTCTTTTAGCTTTCATCTAATGCTGAGCATATTATTTTACTCTTGAGCTACAAGATGAAAGACATCTGCTTAACATGAAAATACCAAATCTCAAAGATCAGAGTAAATGAGGGTTCCTAGAGATAAGAAACTCATTCATTGCAAATGTTGCACAATTGCCTAGTTGATCTGCTTAGACCAGAATTGTTCCAAGGAGTTTTGTGATCAAAAATAAATGTTGGCAAGAGAAGAAGACAAAGAGGTGCACTTCTAAGTCATCGCTCATTGCAATGAAATTATGTTTCTTATTAAAGTACTAAACAAACCCAATTATACCGCTTCTCGTAGCTCCCTCTTAACTCCTTCTAGCCATAGCTAAAGTCTCACCTGCTTGGTGTGGCTTGGAGGCACCATTATAGTGGCCCAAGCTTGTTTTTGCGACCTTGTCTCTAGTTTCCCCATGTGAACTACTATACCACATTTCTGATCTTTTGCTTGGCGTAGTTTTTCTTGCCTATGAATAGTCTATTCCTGCCTCAGGGTATTTCTTCACCCTCCTTTTGATATTTTATGTATTTCTAGGCCTAGTTCAAATGTTTACCTCTGTTTAAATTCTCCCTTTCCCACTAAAAATGGAGTTAGCTGCCCCTCTCTTCTACTTCCAGAATATGCAGTTTGTCACTTCTCTGTCATATCATATGAGGTATCTTATCAATACTAAGAGTCAGGCTGGGGCTATAGCTCAGTGGCACTAGTGCCTGCCTGGCAAGTACAAGGTCCTGAGTTTAATTCCCAGTACCAAAAACCAAAACAAACAAGACATGTGTTGTTCATTTCTGTGATTCTGATACTGGATGTAAATTTAACTGTCAATACTTTTTCATTAAAATTATAAGGGATGACTAAACAATTAATTAGGACCTCCAAGAACTGGGCCAAAGTGTCAAGAACCATTAGTAGTATTACTGGTGTTATAATTTTTTGGGGGGCTGTATTTTTAGGGAAGAGTCTACAGGGTGTTCAGGGTCTCACTACTAGATCGGACTCATAGTGCTCCACCAGTTTACAGCCTCCCAAGTGCTGGAATTACAGGCATGCACCACCACGCCCAGTCTCAATTGCTGTCTCAGGGTACCCCAGGGGCAGGGAGAGCATGGCAGGCCTGGGAATCAAACCCATGGCCACTGCACCTGCTTGTAGGCACTTTAATCCACTGAGCTATTGGGCCGGCCCACTGGTGTTATTCATGATGACAATGATAATGATAATGATGATGGTGATGATTGTGAGACTGATTCTTACAGCAGTAGCTTTATTTTTTATTTTTATTTTTAAAATTTTTTTTGGCAGAGCCAAGTAGATTTAATTTAATGCATGACTACTACATGCCAGACATGATGGCAGATTTTATGTGTATTTTCTCCAATCTTTACTTTGTAACAGAGGAAGCAGAGTGCCATAGAGCCTAACTTATTTCAACACTACACAAAGTAAATGGCCATGTTATAATTCACATGTAGGCCTGTCTTGATTCTAAAACCCATGTTTACTCTCATGTGATGTATATAATGTGGCCAGTGGCTCCTACATTTTAGATACCATCCTCTGTATTTTAATGAATGGTATTCTGGTATCATTATAATTACTACGTATGAGCCATGATCTTGAGTAGCCTTATAAAGCTGACCCTTATTCCAGAAAAGCCTACCAAAACAAACAATCCCCCACACTAATCTACCTGTAATCCCAAATAGACTACAAATTATGTAGATCATAGTGGTAGTTGGAGACATGTAAAACCAATTTAAAGACTAGCAATGTTAGAATTGCAAACAAGTTTTAATCAAGTTCAATTTATGGAATCAATGCAAAGACTCATAATTCAAAGAGAAAAATCACAAACATAATAACTATAATAGGACATTCTGTATTGTCTAATTCAATAGCTCTCAACTTTCCAGTACCTCCCTACGCAAAGCTTTCATTTCAGTTGGAACTGTCCTTCCTGTACATCCAGCCATTCCTTTTTTTTTTTTTTTTTCCTGTATTTTAGGAGAAGGTCTACAGAATGTTCAGGGTCTCACTACTAGATCGGACTCCTAGTGATTCTCTTGTTTACAGCCTCCCAAGAGCTGAGATTATAGGCGTGCACCACCACACCCAGTCTCTATTGCCCTCTCAGTGCACCCTGGAGGGGGGCTGGCCAGCACAGCAGGCCAGGGGACTGAACCACCCGCCCCTGCACCTGCTTGCAGGAGCTTTAATCCACCGAACTATTTGACCGGCCCTTATCCAGCCATTCCTATCCCTTTCCCATCTCTCTAATTCCAAAGATCATCATTAAGCTATTATCTTCTTTTTCTTTAGGACTAAATTGTTCCCTTCCATAGAATTTATGTCATGCAGTAAACAATCAGACATTGTCCTTGTTGCCTTGTCTCATAATACGTATCAGCATTATAACCTTTATAATTATATCTTCATAATTAAACACTGACTACTGCTTGATCAGTATATTATGAATATGTCTCCATGTACAATTTGCTTTGGGCAGGCCAGATAACTCAACAGACTAAAGTGCCTGCTTAGGATCATTACATAATACAGCAAAAACACAAACACTTTACATTTGCAAAGTACACAGAACCTTTAGGCTCAGTCTCACGGTTTGCTCCATAATCATTTAGAAATAAGGGAAGCAAATATGCTTTTCATTTTACAGATGAGCAAACTGAGAATCTGAGAGGTTGAAAGAATCAGTCGGGGCTGGAGAGATAGCTCAATGGTCTAAGCACCTGCCTATGTAAGCTTAAGGACCCGGCTTCACTTCCGGTACCACATGCCACACTGGCCCCACTCTCAGGCATGGGCTACTGAGACTGGGCGTGGTGGTGCATGCCTGTAATCCTAGTGCTGAGGAGGCTGAAACAGGAGGATCAGTATGAGTCTGAGCTGCATAGTGAGACCCTGTACCAAATTCGTTACATAAAATAAAAAAAAAAAACAAAAATGAAAGAGTCAGTCAAAGTCATATAGGTGATTAGGGCAGGGGGTGGATCGTAGCATGAGCCTTCTGACATTTTCTCCTTTTATGATTGCCCACTTTCATACACATCTACATCTTTCCAACTTAAACCCCAGACAAAACATGCAATATTTAAGTAAGGATATAGGCTAGGCTGTCAGGTGACTGACTTCTCGAATAACAATCCAAGCTCTCTCTTGGCCCAAAGGGAACATTTCATCACACAGATACTTTTTCCCTTGGGATTTTACATTACTCAGAAAGATTTTTCTTGATTAGGTGGGAGGAGGGCTCCACCCAGGACAGCGGTGGCAAATTTCCAGCATGTGTGCGCCAGTGGGTCGTTCATATCACCGAAAGCTCGAGAAGGTTTGCCATCACTGATCTAGGATGACGGCTATCCGTCTGTGACTGGCCGTGTGGTATCACATCAAAAACTGGATTTGAGAAATCACGTTGCTGATGAGACGAACAGATGAGTAGCCCCTTTGGGTAGGGCTTATTTTTGTTTAGAAGATGTTCTATTTCAAGCCAAATGGGATGCATAGGTAGTTTGCCATTTTGAAAGTACTTTCAAGCTAGGTCTATGTAGAGTTGCAATATGCAAACTCAACGAGGCAGATTCTGGTGATTCCCTGGGTAGTTAGCACTATCGAGTTACTAGCTGATTAAACTTTGCAAGACTTGTCTCAATATTGGGTTCCCCACCGTAAATGGGCAACGTTCATAATGGTATACAAAAGCCTAACACTACTGGTCTCTTTTGTATGGAAAGGGAAATTAAACACTTAAAAATTCTGAGTCAAGTCCTCCTTGAAAGTAAGGTTCCTGTTCCCTGTTGTACAATATGGTCCCTTATGGTCCTTTTCATTCCACTTTTCAAGAAGATGAGATGGAAGAACACAAAGCTCTATTCCACAAGGAACCAACCCTATAGCGTTAGATTCATATAGGAAGAAAGTAAGTACACAACTGATGTTATATTGCATTAGTGTAATAGTACACTAGCAAGTGTACTAGTCTTTCTCTGCTACATATAGGGAAACTAAAGTTAGATCATCTTAATTTTAATTTTATTTTTTATGTCTTTGGTACAGGGTCTAACTACTCAGCTCAGACTCATAGTGATCTTCCTGTTTCAGCCTCCTGTAGATCATTTTAATTTTTGGATTAGGGCAAGAACATGATGAATATTTCTTGCTTATGGGGGCTGCTGATCAAAGAAAACTGGGGCCCCAGAGTAAGGGAGTAAGAGCTTCATCTGATCGACAGAGTAATACACAACTCAGATGCTACTTGAATTCTAGCTTGTACTGTAATTGGCTTAAATGCATATCTCCAAACTGTAAGACTTCCATCCATTCAGCTCAGTTTAATTTTTGAACTAGAGACATCCAAATAGGGGATATTTAGTGGAAACACTTGAAGGAAATCTTGACTCAAACATAAAGCATCTCTAGGAGAAACGTCTGTCAGCTTTGGTTGTCTGAACGATAAAATTGCCCCACAAATTCCAAAAATAAAGTTAAAACATCTGCAACATATTTAAAATGTATGAAAATATCCCACAAGAAATCCTCATTGGTGCAATTATTGTGAATAAACTAAAAAGGAAATGAAGTTATGTAAGAGAGGAGATAGGATGTCTTGTAGGAATTAAATCAGGCAGCTGTCTTTTGACCAGGAATTTCTCTTTGCATGCTGCTGAGCACTCACTTGCTGATCTGAGCTGCTTTTATAGGAAGAGAATCATGCTCTTGCTAACACAGAAAAGATTCTGCTGAGCTCCCCTCCCACCACCTCTGGGTCTCTTCACAGATCCCGGCTGCCTGAGATCTTCAGTAAAATGAGATCTGAGTTTCATGTGGAGCCAGAGCACCCCGATCCTAACACTCCTTCAGCCATGTTGTGTTGTCATTAAGTAACCAAAATTGATGCGATCTCTTCAGACGCACATGCTACTTCTTCAGCAGCTAGCTTATCCTGGCTACTCAGACCTCTAGTGCTCTTTGCCAACCAAATACCTAACTTGGAGCCAGCAAATATTCCAAGATCAGGTCTCAGTACTTTAAGCAGTGTATCCAAACAGGCAGAGGCAGAAAATTCCTTCGGTGTGCTTTTAATTTCAGGGGCGAGGATGAAAAGGGGTGTCAGAATCTTTGGTTAACAAATCACTAAGCTCTAAAGCTCCAGAGTGTTCTTGGAAGCAAATGCCAACAAAAGAAATTCAAATATTACGTGTTCCGTAGGCCAAAGCTACTACCAACACTTTCTTTCAGCAAAATATGTGTACTGCAGAGTTTTGCTGGCTGTTTTCAGCCTTGTATTCCTCAGTAATGAAGTCAACCTTGCTGATGCATCAATCACCAATACCTGGTACCTCAGGAAGGGTTAGTGCTCATTGGGCTAGTGGGGGAGACTTATTTTAGCATGGTATGAAATGCTTTCGTTTTTACTTATAGCGTTAAGTTTATATTTTAGGAGATTTCATGATGATGGGTTATATTCCTCTTGGTAAAGGTTGGGCTGAGTAAATTAAAACAGCAAATCACGGAAATAGAAATGAAAGACCCACTAAACTCCTCCCAACATACAATTATTCACCCTTAGGTTCTTATGCTCCTGTACACCCTAAGGCTGCCAAAGAAGCAAAGAAAGAAGCCCAAGTTCCCCAAAGTGTGGAGACTGTGAATCTTGATTGCATTAGTAGTCGTAATAGTGACATACAGGCCTCTCATGGTGTAGCTGAACTTTTAAGTTCACCGTGGGCATGGGGAAGTAATGGCCTTTGAAGTTAATTTTTTAGATGTGTAAATATAGAATGCAGAATGTTGCTTCTTTGCCCACATGTCTTCCTGCAGTGCCAATTGATGCAGGTCTTAACTAAGCATTTGGAGCACTAACCCAGTTTCCTCTCTTTAGCTAATAGCTGGCAATTTTGCTTACACTTTTATCCTTTCATTACATAGCAATGATGATTATTTAGTAAATACATGGGAAAGGCCACACTCCACAGCCCTCCTCCTGGGTTGGAAATAATCCCCTTCTAATGTTTCTATTTGAATAATTTATTGGCTAATACTCCAAATCCAATACAGCAATGGCAGGCATCTCACTATGGCCTCTTTTGGAGGCTGAGAACAGACTTTTTCTCAGATTCTTTCCTTGTGGCATGGCCTGGCAAATACAGGGTAAAGGTTGGGGACAAAGAGGTTGCTCAGGGAAACCCAGAATCTCTGAGAATGTAACCTCTTTGGAGATCTTAAGGGGATATGGACCTCGTGTCTGGTTTGAAAATTATTGCTGATGTTGGAAGGAGGCAGAGAAAGGCTGTTTTATAACTAGTGAAATATTCTGTGGAAAGAGGAAGAGTTTGAAATAATATGGAGAAGAGGAAAATGTAAACTGTGAAATCATGAGATCCCCCCCAAGTCCATTCCAGAACATTCTACTGCTGTGAATCCTGACAAGTGACCTGTGTTTTTGCTTTTTAAAAATTACTATTCACAAACAGGATAGAGTAAGAGAGCTACTGCAAGAGGATTGGGGGTGACCCTAGGGCACTTTTTCTTGTCTTCCAGATACACAAGGTAACTCACAGAGGCACATTTGTAGCAGGGTGGCTACGTCCCAAACAGGATGATTTCAGCCAACAGATTCCTATTCCTGCCTTCTGAGGACAGAATGGAAGCTGAATAGTGATATTTGCAATTGGGTCCACAATAAGGGTGGAGAGAAGGCTTTTTAACATCCAGAATCAGGTCTGGTTCTATGGGGAGGAAATGGTTAGGGCCATCCTTTCAGCTCAGTGATGCTCAGTTGTATCTGCTCAGGGGGGAACAAGGCTCCCCCTCTCCTCTTCTGGTGACTTCATGGGAACTTGGCTCAGTCCCCAATTCTGCAGAGGGAATGCAGACAGTGCAAAGAGCTTTGCCCTGGGTGCTTAAGTGCCAGGTGGGGAGGACAACGGAGTGGGTGGTGGCCAATTGGAGGAGCCAGGAAGTGGGGAAGACTGCTGGTCCTAGGGCTTCTCCTCACAGCTCCCTCCCACCCCTAATTTCCTGCGCCAACAAAGACACAGCTCAAAAATGAGGATTTCTCCCAACTCACAAACATCCAGTCAGCCATACACAAACCTGGCCCCATCCACCTCAATGCCCTGGGTTCTCATTTGCTTCCCAAACCTCACCTCAGGCAGGCACAAGGCACTGGAGCTCAGTATCTGAACCAGCACATCCTTGCTACTGGGATTTAAAACTGATCAAGATCTGAAGGGGCATTTGCGATGTTATTTTAGCTTAGTTTTTTTTTTTTTTTTTTTTTT
>NDGN011327932.1:0-12178 GCA_002564285.1 Tympanoctomys barrerae
TTTAAATTTTAGAACATCCATGGTTGTTAGAAAATAGCAGTTTCATTTTATGTCTAAGGTATGTGGTATTCAGACAGATAGGGATGTTAAGTTTAACTGCCTCTGTTATAGGATAATAATATCATTAATCTTTTCTTCTGGATGTTTAACAGCTAAATTTCTAAGACAAAAATGAGACAAATAGATGGGCTAAAAAGATAGGCAATATTTTTGCCATAGCCCTTCAAGTTCAGGGCACTTATATTTACTGCACTCTGAACTGTTGGTAGTATGTGGTGGAACAGTGAATAATGAAAGAATAATCAGTGAGTAACCTGAGTTATATTGATCATTTGCAAGTATTTGAGGTGGAAGATCATTAAACTAAGTCTAATTGAAGATGGGACCCCAGAGTTTTGTTTTACCTTTGTAACTTTATATTCATTTTAAATATTTAGTTGAAATTATGCTATTGTAGATGAAGTTTTCTATTACTGCTGTGTACTTACAGTTAGTAGATACTTATTATATATCAATATTAGAATATTTCTGTCCATTTACAATCACATATCTCTTTGTATTTGTAAGGGCTGATAGAATGATAAATTATACAGGTTCTTTGGTATGTTATATCTAGTTTCTCTTTGACATTGTTGCGTTTGCTGATTTTGCTGCTATTTCTAGGGGAGATATATGTAGTTACTAACTGATTTCACCATATGCCAGTATCTGGTTTGTTTTTTTTCAGTTAAACTTCAAACTCCCCTCCTAAATAAATGGGAGAGGTCAGATACTGCAAGAGAAACACATGCCTATAGTTCTTTGTGCTCAGAATACATCAATAGAAAACAGAAACTAAGTGAAAATATTTAATGCTAACAAAATTTTCTTTCAACTCTAATCAACCTTCAGTTCTCAGCCCATTCATACACACAAAGTCCAATGTTTGCTTGTGAAAACAAGGCAACAAAACACAACCAATGATTCTCAACTCCTTTAAAAATGATCTTTGTGAAAGTGATGGAGGTAATCATGGTGGATTACACAAAGTGATGAAAGAGGAGAACATATGCAGATCAACAATGTGCTGTATGGGATCAAAGACAATATAACTCTACCTGAAATAGAAATAATGAAAGATTAGTGAACTTAGAGAAGTCACTAACAAGCCTCTATCTGAGATAAACAAAATGATAAATATCTGCATCACTAGACAGTCAGAGTTAGAGTAACAGGAGAATGTGCCACATGAAAATACAGGACATAAAGGAATCCAATGAAAATTTTGGGTCATAAAGTGAAAAACATATTAACAGAATGATAAACCTAGGACAAGAAGATATGGCTAAGGAAGTTGACTATATTCAGAGGCAGAAAGAGAGAACAAAAGAACATGAAAAATAGATCTAACTGTGGCTAGGTGTTGCAAGACAAAGAAGAATAGAACATTAACTATAATTGAGAAGTTAACTGATCACAAAAATGATAAAAAAATTTTAAAGAAATCTTTAGAATATTCTATCTGGGAAAAATACTACTAACATAAGCACTAAGAAACATGAAATACTTCAAAATTTGGCTAAGGAAGTGGAATTCCTATACAACAAAAATTCAGTATTCTGAAAGAGGAATTCGAAAAGGATATCAGAAAATGAAGAAATCCACGGTTCCTGGATAGGCAAAACCACTATCATGAAAATAGCAACACTTCCAAAATTAATTTACAGATTTATTGCAGTCCCAATCAAAATGTCAACAACCTACTTTAATAAGCTTGAGAAAATAAATCCAAAAATCAAATGAAACCAGCAGAGATATACAGTAAATATATATATAAAAAATCAAACCTGCGTTCCAAGAGCCCAGCTGCAGGCCTCACTATCTCAGTCTGGAAGGTAAACTGAAAAGCGATAGTGATAAAAATTCTATGGAACCGACACAAATGCAGAACCAAAGATCAATATAACAGGATAGTGGATACAGAAATAACCTTGAGAACCACATGCACTACTTTTAGGAGGATTTTAGGAGTATAGATAGCCTCTTTTTAATAAAGGTTTGTATAAACCTGTGGGCCACATATAGAGAATTTAATCTAGAACCATGTCTCTCATTCTACACTAAACTAAACTCAAAATGGATCAAAAAATTAAAATTAAAAGAAAAACACTTAACTTCTAAAAGATAAAATAGTAAAGCTCTTGAAGCCTTAGGCATTTGTAAAACTTTCTGAACAGAAATACAGTAGCATAGAAAATAGTATTGGGAATCAAAAAGTGGTATCCTCTCAAGTTATAAACGTCCGGTACTGGGAAGAAAATAATCTGCAGAGTGAAGAACAACTTACAGAATGGGAACAAAACACTCAGCTATTCTTCAAATGAATACTAATGTCTGAAATATATAAACAACTCAAAAAATGTGGAAGATTTTCTTCCACACTCAAAAGGAAGATCCACTTAAAATATGGGGGCCAGTGAAAGGAAGACACTTAGCAGGAAAAGAAATTCAGTGCCCTATGATTACATGAAGCAATGCTCAGCACAACTTGCTATTAAATAAATTCAAATGAAAAGAAAACTGAAATGCTACTTTATTCCTGAAAGAATGGTCATCATCAAAGTCCAAATAGTAAGAAATTTGGCAGTGTTTCTGTGAAAAACCATCCTCTTCCATTGTCGATGGGAATATAAGCTAGTAAAACCAATACAAATGTACACAGGGAGAGTCTTTTAAAAAGTAAACCTACAAGTTCTATTTGAGCCAGTTCTTCTTCTAGGTGTGTTCCTCCAAGACTGAAAATATCTTATTAGAGTCATACACAATTTCCTATGATTTTAGCAGCACAATTCAAAGTAAGTAACTTCAAAGTAAAGCCTACATATAAATCAATAGATGAAATGTTCAATAAGATGTAAAATTCACATTCAGGGGCCTACTGCTGTAATATACAGAAAAATAACTTTAGTCATTAGTAGAAAAAGAGATGAACACCATGATCATTATGTCAAGTGCAAAAATGAGACATACAACCTTATATGTTAGATGGTTATTCTTATAGGAGAAACCAAAATTATAAATGAAGAACAAAATTAAAGGCACATATGAGGCAGAGAGACATACAGTTCTAAAATTGGAGGGACACTAAGAAATGGAGCATGGAGAACATGGAAGGAAAGGTAATGAAAGAAGGCAGTAAGGAAATTCACAGACTAAAAGTGAAAGGGTGGAAAACAATCCTTCATGCCACAGGAAATCAGAAAAAAACAGGGGGAACTATAATCTTTGCTTACAATATCAACCTCAAACTAAAAGTCATTCAAAGAGATAAACAAGATCACTACATACTTCTTAAGAGAAAACTGTAAGGGGAAGTGATAACAATTATAAATATAAATGCACCGAATGTAGGAGAACCAACCATAACACGAATTTTAACAGACATGAAAAATCAAATGAGAAATAATATAATAGTAATGGGGGAATGTAACATGTCATTGACATGAAGAGATTGATTAACTGGGTAAAAACTAAGCAAAGAGCAGAAACTAAACCAAACTTCTAAAGAATGTGACTGTGTAGATCTTTACAGTGTTTCACCTTGATAAAGTGGTCAAACAGGCTCACTGGAAGAAAGATAGCCTCTTTAATAAATGGTGCTGGAAAAACTGGCTTTTCACATGCCGAAGGCTAAAACTAGACCCAAGCTTATCTCCATGAACAAAATTACCGTCAAAATGGATCAAAGATTTAAATATTAAAAGAGAAAAACTAAGTCTTCTGGAGAAAAATGTAGGTAAAATCTTGAAGACATAGGGGTAGGTAGAGAGTTCATGAACAAAAAACAAACTATACAGGGAATACTTCAAAGAATAAACAACTGAGATCTTATCTTTGAAAACTTTCTGCACTGCAAAGCAAATTTCCAACAAAGTAAAAGGAAAACCCACAAAGTGGGAAAAATTTGTAGCTGACTTGCCCGCTGACAAAGCCTTCTCGCTAGAAAATATAAACAATTAAAGAAAAAAAATCGGGCCCCCCAAATTCAAAGACCCAGTCCAAAAATGAGCATCTGAGATGAAAATACACTTTTCAGAGGAAAAAATAAAAATGACAAGTAAATATTTGAAAAAATGTTCAACATCATTGGTCATTCAAGAAATGAAAATTAAAACAAAACTGAGATACCATCTCACCCTGGAAAGAACGGCCAATGTCAAGAAGTCAGCCAATAACAAGTGCCAATAATAAAAAGGAGCACTTCTCCACTGCTGGGGGCTGTGCAGACTGTGAAACCACTATGGAAATAAGTATGGAGATTCCTTCAAAGCTAGGACTGGCAATCCCCTTCAAGCCAGGTATTTTCTTGAATATTTTTCGAGAAGACCTTAACACCTCATAACACATTTTTATATGTGCACCCACGTTTATTGCTGTGCAATTTATCATAGCTAAATATTGGAAACAATGGATTCTCATCAACTGAAGAATGGATAAAGAAGGTGTGGTAGTGTCATTGTAATCATGAAGTATGATTCTGCTATAAAACAGGGTAAAATTGAGTCTTTTGCTATAAATGGATGCAACTAGAGAATATACTCTTAAGTGAATAAATCAGACTCTCATGTGCTAGCATCATATTGTCTCCTTAGTGTGAGAACCTAAAAGAGGAAAATGGAATTGTTAGGGTTCAATAGATCCTGGGAAAAGGGAATGAACATATTCAAAAGTAAAGAGCTACTGAATTGAGGAGAAGGACAGGAGAGGGAATGTGGGAAAGAGATTTATCTATGTTATACACATAGATGGTTTGGACAACCGTATTGTGCATTTCTGCTGATGTATGGAAAGAAGCAAACAATATCATTTTTTTGTCTATAATTTCAATTGTTTGTACTTTTTCTCTCTTAATTTCTTATGCATTTCTTTATTTTTTCTTTCATCTTCCCATTTTAAAAGCATATATCTGGTAATATGAATAACTGGTTGGAAGACAACACTACACATTACAACAAATACTCTGAAATTCATAATACTTTTTTAAGTGAAACTCTGTATCACTCATAATTTTTTGTTGTTTAGAATTTAGACTCTCTTAAAAAAATAAAGAAGGCATTAAGGTGTCTTACATACTTATACCAATTCCACAGAAATTATAAACCTTATGTAGGGAAACATGTACTAACAAAATCAAAAATTATGAAAAATAAAAGTCATAGAAGCTGATTCACACATATACATCCATTTGTATAGTCATTTTCGAAAATGGAGCATAAAAACAAATTTTAAGATAATCACAGATGTTTGAATATGCCTAATATAAAGAATTATTTCTAATTTAGTGATACATGTTCTTTGATACATCTTTTATATTTAATCATTATTGTATTTATGAATGAAATAATAGCAAAAATCTTGATTCAGAATGGGGATGAGGACTGGGGAGATAGTTCAGTGGTCGAAGCACCTGCCTGGAAAGTGCAAGAACCCAAGTTCCATGTCTGATGCCACTGTGTCAGCCACTGAAACTGTGTGTGGAGGCACACACCTGTAATCCCAGTGCTGGGGAGGATGACACAGCAGAATCACTATGAGTCTGAGCTGTGTAGTGACACCATGGACCAGTAAATAAATAAATAAATAAATAACTATTTTTAAAAATGGGGATGGAGAGATAAAACCTATATACTAGGACTATACTGGCAAGAACTGTAGCAACGTAGTCGATTGTTTTTCTTCAACTAATTCTATTTCTTCAAAATTAAATCCATCACCTGTGACTTAGAATATTAATCTCACTGGTATTATTAACCTGAATTTTTCAGTAAGTTAACATCAGTTCTTGAATAAGTTCTTAGTAAAATAATTTGAGATTTTATAATTGTAATCCCTAGTAATTTGTTAGAAACTCTCCTGGATTTTTAAAATTAATATTACCTGAAGAATCATGAAAATCAAAAGTAGCATAAAATGGATGCAAAGATATACTCATTCTAAAGTAAAAAAATAAATTTTGTTCATGTAAACACCTACAAAATATTCATCCTGTTGTGCTATAACATTATCTGAATTTCTAAGCATCTGGAATCATATAGAAAGTTAAAACTAGTATTTTCCCTCATGATATTTTGAGTGACTGAGTAAAGTACAATTATGCTGTTTTTTAATCACCTTTGAAGGTTTATAAACAAAGTTTTTCAGATATGGCACCCTTTTAGGAAGAGATGTTTTAATACTTTTTCAACATTTTTTAAAGACAAAAGACATAGTGAAATTTAACATAATAAAAGTTAAAAATGAAATATTTTTTATGCCAGTAAGCTCATCCCACAACTTAGGTATATGGATACAGAAGATGTGAAAGGGATTTCTTTTTTCTTTTATTTTTATGTATTTAGTACAGGGTTTACAAGGTTTCATTACCCAGATCACACTCGAAATGATCCTCCTGTTTTCAGCTTCCCAAGTGCTACGATTACAGCCATGCGCCACCAGGCATGCACCACCAGGCCCAGTCTTAATCTCTGTCTCAGCTTGTCCTGGGTACAGGGGCTGACGTCCCAGCTCCTTGCTCTGCCTGAGCAGTTCCTCCAATCCACTGAGCTGTCTGGCAGGCCCTATGAAAGGGATTTCTTTGGCCACAAAGAAATCAAATACGTACAACAATATCTGCATATCAGGTTTCACATTCAAGGGACCAAAGCAAGGTTTATAAAAATATCCATGACACAACATGAATTCCTTTCTAAGTCCCAAAGAGTAAGTACTGGTGAAGAAAAATACTCAAGGGATATTTTAAATTTCAGTACGTGCATCATTTATTTCACTTAACTAACAAATTAACACCAAACATATATTAACCTCAAATGTCATAAAAATAAAAATGTACCATTGATATGTCAGTTGTTCAGTGAGAGCATGAAGTATCACTGGAAAATTTCATGTCTGAAGGCTTGAGGAAGGCATGAGAAGCAACACTATTTGAAAAGACAGCCTGTGGGCCCTACTACCTGGCTTTGTGGACAATCTGAACATGGAAATGTTGAGAAATAATTGACATGATTTTATTTCATTTATTTCCATAATTCTGTAATTTGAAATTAGACAAAAGAACTGGGATGGAATTTTTGTGGGAGTTAGTTGAGAAAAATGTGGGCTATAGTGGAAAATAGTTATTCAACTTCAGCATTTCAAAGGACATTAGTGCCAGGGAGATGGCTCAGTGGAATAAGCACTTCCCTGGCAAGTGCAAGGGCCTGAGTTCAATCCCGGGTCCTGAAAAAAAAAAGCCTAAAGGAATTAAACCTTCCAATTTGACATAGGCCATTGGAATTATTCATTGACTGTCTGTGTTTTCAGTATCTTTCTGTGAAGTACTTTTACCTGATATTATTAGTGTTATCTATCTCTCTCTCTTTAAGGCACACAGTTCTGCTGTATCTTTGCATCTTACTTTTATGATATTTACCTGATAAGTTTTCTTTTTTCTTGACTTTCCTCCAAGTTAAAGAAACAATTAGAATACAGTTTGGAAATCTTCATTAAATGAAATGAGAAGTTAATGCAAGTTTCAGGGGCTGGGAAGATGGTTCTGTACAATAAACACGTCCCTGGCAAGCCCAAGGGTCTGAGTTCAATCCCTGGTTCCATGAAAAATAAAATAATGCCAGTTTCAAATATAAGTTCTATTATGATCCCAAAGTTTAATCAACCGAAAATTTGAAGTTTAACTTTCATTTCAGTGGAGGATCATTAGTTTGATATTATAATAGTTTTTAATATATGTAGTAAAGCACTACTAATCTGTATATTTCCTCAACTAAATCAGCTAAAGAAGCCTTTATTCTACTAAAAACATAAGCATTAGAAAAATTTAGAACTGTACCCAGAGGAACTTATACTTTGAAGTACTTGGTTGCTTTGCTTTAGCTTTCCTTTTCATTCATATTTTGAAGTCTTAAAAATCTCAATAATCAAGAACCTTTATGTCTTAAGTTTCCAGTTTTCCTTGAACTTGATTATAGTAAAGATGTTGCTCAAACACATTCAAACTTTTCTATGTATTAAGATTCATCTTTTCATAAACCTCACTTTTGAGTTCTGTTTTCTTTTAAAAAAGAGAATATTGCAACAGCTGTCAACCCCTCCTGGTAATCTATTTTCAGAAAAGTCTCATCATACTGTCCAAGGAGAAAATAACTTCTAAATGTAATGTCACTTAAAAGTTTTCAAAGTAGTTTTAATATTTTACCAATATGTTCACCCAGTTCCTAATTATTTTTGGATCCTGCTGAGTAATTTTCTCAGCTTCTTAGTGTGGTGATTTGCATTCCTTCTCACATCTGGGTTCTTTTTCTGCTTTTTATTTTGCATTGTTCAGATTGACATAGGAGCTTAAATTTTCTCTTCTTTAGAAGACAAATAAAACTTTTCTTAAAAATGGAAATTTCCTGCAAACTTGTAAGTTCTCTTTTGATGTCTTATTTTTACATGTTTAAAATAACAGCATCAAATATTTCCTTCATTTTCTTTGTCAAGGAAGCTGATTCTTGGCTTTGCTTTTCCATTCCAGAATTCTAGCCTGACAGAATCTATCAATAAAGTACTGAACTTCTCTTCTCCCCTACAGAAGGGAGGCTGTGACCATTTCCAGTGTCTCCTTGGGAAGAACTCTGAGTTCCGTCTGTACTCCTCAAAGAAAAAGTAGTATATTTGCCATACCAATTTGGTTCAGAATCTTCTCATCTACCATTCCGTACATTAATAAGTTCAGTTTTCTCAAAATTTATAAATATTACACTCATTTCTCCTACTACCTTGAGGTGATGAGGTAGCCTCAGTTTTTCTCCTTAAGTTATTCTGTGAAAATTGGGAAAGGTTTTGCATTTTTAAAGGAAACTTAGAATAGGTCATCACAGCGCTGTAAACGTATTTTAAAATTTTTAGTTAATTCACTACTGACAGATACTAAACCTAAGTACAATGACTTCTTACTGAATTAGAATATTTATATGGGAATTAGTTTCTTATAACATAAAATAAAGAACATCCAGGTGAAAGAGAATAGTTACGCAGGAGATGAAGACTCAAGTACTAGAATAAGAAAAGATAATCAAGAAGTGGCATCACCAAAAGAACAGAGATGTTGAGATTACCAAACAAAAACTGTATTCCAGATCTAATGAAAAAATTATCTAGGAATTCTCCCAAAATGCTCTGAAACAAATGATAAAAGTAGAAATGATCAGATCAGGTAGAGAAGATGTAAGAATAATTCAAATGGAAATCTTAAAAGAAAAAGCTACAATAGTCCAAATCTAAGTCTTACCAGGAGGTTAAGGATCATAATGAAACTGGTGGAGGAAAGAATATGTGAGCTCGAATTTAGGTTAATAAAAATTTTCCAACCTGAGCAGGGATAAGAAATTGAAATGCCCACGCTGTACAACAGGATGTGTAAGATGGGAAATAGGATCATAGAATTATGAAGAAAGGTGACAGAATATGGAAAAATTGTTTGAAGAAACAACATCTGACTAACATTCAGATTCGGAACCAGGAGCAACATTGTTTTTTTTTTTTATTTTTAAAGAGAATACAAAAAAATGGAAATGAAACATTAGAAATGATACAGGATTTCACTAAACAAAATGATAGGGATTTAGAAATGTCTGTTATATTGCATATTGTTGTCTTCAAATCAGTTATTCAGATTACCAGATACAAACCTGTAAAACTGATCAACAGTTATTAAAAATTAAAATGGGGAAATAATTAAAAATTAACTACTCCTTTTAATAGACAATCAGCAGTAAAATTACATAAACTCTCCTATGCATATACGTGCACAAGTCTTATACCCTTTCTTTCTTTTCACCTTTCCCTCATGTCAGCTAGGAAGAGCATATTTATTTAGCAAGTGTCTTTCTCTTTTAACTTGATGACCCCATTTAACAGCGACCAGAATTTTTCCTATGAAAGTATTGTCAAAGAGCTATCATATTTTTTTCTCTTTTAGCAATTAACTCTTTTTATGGCATACTGATATATACACTTAAATATTCTGCCAAAATGCTTTCATAATCACTGGTAACTTATTCTTTAAGAAAAGAAGCCTGTTGTTTCAAATTAGAAAACAGGTGGGGCATTATTTACGTAGGCATAGTGAAGGATTGATGACATTAATCAAAACACTTTGATTAACAGAATATTTCCTGTGTTACTCTCTGATAATTACTCAAACCCACCTTTATTTATTATTTATGTGGATTGCTGCTGTGACCTTTTCTGTTGTTACTTTTTTAAAAGAATTTATATCTAAATTTACTGATTTCAAGCTCATGAAAGTATGTTACATTATTCTTACCTACACAAAATGCTCTTTGTTTAATTCTCAGCTGTGAGTTTGAGTTATCTACATTTATCTTCACAAAAATGCTAAAATTCAGTGTTAGAGAGGCTGAGGAAGCAAGTTATATATTTGATTTTATTTTTAAGGAAAATAAGGGATGCACAGTAGCCTAGAAATCTTTATATGCACTAATATGAAAACAAAGAACACTTTTATAGTCAGACGTAATCATTTATAATGCAGAATTTACAGGAAATGAGTTCAACTGAAAACTTGAAGTTATTTAAGTATCTTCTAATTATAAAATCCTGATCATGTGCAGAAATACTAAAAAGAGTATAATTTTATTTTTAAAAAAATAATTGAAATATGCCAGTATTCCTCCGCATCTACTATTATTACTTCTGGCGTCAGTGAAATAGTACAAACAATTAAAAATGATCCTGGTCATCGTCATACATACCATTAGGAAGCTGTGATTTTGTAATGTCAACGTACCACTGTCTATATTTAAACATGATCAAGTATATTATGGTCTTTTTGTTTCTGTGTAACAACAACTCTCCTGTTACACTGTTCTTCGGTTTGGCGCTCTAGACCATTTGAAGCAGCTCAGTTTAACTATTGGAACTATTTACAATCTATCACTTCTTGGCCTTTTGGCTAAGATCAAGTGTGGAACTATTTGCAATCTTGAATCACCAGTCCATTTTTACTAAAAGTTTCACCAATTTAAAATATATTGTTACCCCAAACAAATAGCAGTCATACCATAAGACAGACCCCATGCTTTATACCCTCTGTTTATATAGTCTCATTTACAGAGAGAAAAAATGAAATGCTGTTTGTAAGTCATCTTATCACTAATTCTCCCTTGTATCCATTTTCATTATAGTTCTAACCTGTCACAGCTTTGAAAGCTCCTTTGCAAGGAATCATTTTTTCTGGACTCCTTTTAAATAACCTCTCTTGATGTCGTTAGCTTTTGATTTTAGAACAGTCTGTAGCATACACTTTGGTGACAAGTCTTTATTGAAATATCTCATTTGGTCATTAAATCACTTATCTTACTGAGAGCCTCATAATGCATGTGTAAATGCAGTTTTTTTAGCCAAGAAGTACACCCAGAAATTTGAGTGTGACATAATCTTAGAATCTCATCAAGGTTAATGATTATATTATGAGTAACAGATAGTCAGAGGTCATGATAGAAATAATATTGAGTGAATAAAGTAATCAGTAAAATAATGCAACATACAGGCACCTCTTCTAGTAAAGTAGGATCACAAGTTTCAGCACTTTCAGGGAATCTTATCAAGAACCTGTCTCAAAACTGTGAAATGTTGGCCAGCCAGATAGTTCAGCAGGCTAAAGCTCTTAGGCAGAGTGCAGCGGTCAGGATTTGATGCCCGCAGAGCCATACCAGCCTCTTCCCCGGACGTGCTAAAACAGTGATGGAGACTGAGCATGGTAAGGCACACCTGTAATCCCACATCTTGGGAGGCTACAAATGGAAGAATTACCACAAGCCCGATCTATGTAGTGAAACACTGTAGACCCTGTAGACCTTGTACTAAATGCATAAAAAGGGAAACAAATAAGCAAACAAAAACAATTACAAGTGAGTGCAAAGGTCGCCAGTTCTACCTTCAGTTTCACAAAAGAAAAAAGGAAGAAGAAGGAGGAGGGGGAGGAGAAGGAGGAGGGGGAAGAGAAGGAGAAAGAGAAGGAGAAGGATAAAAAGGAGAAGGAGGAGAAGAAGAAGGAGATGGAGAAGAAGGAGATGAATGAGAAGAAGAAGAAGAAGAAGAAGAAGAAGAAGAAGAAGAAGAAGAAGAAGAAGAAGAA